>CM030837.1:5266974-5349474 GCA_018105865.1 Metaphire vulgaris | reverse complement strand
ACACACACACACACACACACACACACACATATATATATATATATATATATATATCAGTGGCGGCTCTAAGATTTGGCAAGTGGGGGGCCGTTGGGGGCAACTTCTAATCATGGGGGCCAACCATTTGTTGTTTAATGTATGTAGCATTAAGTATAGGGTCCCAACTGGGGGCCACTGGGGCAGGAACTCTATAGGGGGCACGGGCCCCCCTGGCCCCCCCGGTGGAGCCGCCACTGATATATATATATATATATTCTTCTGTCCCCGGACACTTCCTCGAGAACTAAGTATTATTATCGAATGCTTAATGTGCTAAATGATGTCGGCCATTTGATTGCGACGTTATCAGCTGTTTGTAAAGTTTGTAATCCACCGTCCTCTAGCCTGGTTATAGGGCAAGAGTCTGCTAACTAAGTAAAGAGTAAAGAGTCTTATATAAAAGAGCCTTATATATATATATTATATATATAAGCTTATAAAAATGACTGTTAGGCTCTATATGTTTTGGCGAGACCTTTCACTTTGCTCGTCACTCATATCACGTAGGTCTATATGCATGCTGAAATGCGGTCTAATAAATATGCTGGTGTCACAAGACGGTATCACATTAGCGATTAGGCATAGCCTATGTGATATCTGTTTTACACTGGCTGCCTTATCCTGCTCGAGTTAAGTTCCGTGTGTTGAGAGCGGTTGCACGCTCTCGTATTGGTACCGCTTCATCGTATCTATCAGAGCTACTTCATCCTCTTAGCTCAGGGGTATCAAAACCTTGGCCTGCGGGCCATGTTTGGCCGCAGGGCTGATTTTATTTGGTCCGCGAAAATATTAACGTTTTAAAAAGTTAGTAAAAGTTTATGTGTGAAATTGGCTTGATGTAAAATCTTGTTTGGCTTGAGAAATTGGTTTCGTGAAGAATATTTTTGGTTTTTGAAAATTGCTTTGATGTAGAATCGTACATCCTGTATTTTGCAGGCGTGACAAATAAATGGAAGAGCGTAAATCTTTTTTTGGTTTTGAGTTTCATTGGTGATGTTGACTGAAACATTATATCGACGCGCTACATCAACAGCGGGAGATTACTACATTTAAATAGACGACAAAAATATTATGAAATCGATTCCCTGTTTGACATTAGCCTATTGAAGGACTATTGCTACAGTAGACTATTTAGTAGACAGTAAATATGCAAAAATTCAGAGAAGTGACGAAACGAATTAAAACCACATTTCCTTGTGTCTCCATCTTTAATGAGTCAAATCATTCCGGGATTGTCAATATATTCCATCTCAATTTTATTCTAGAGCGTTCGAAATACCACAAATGGTGAGCCTATGGAAGGACTATTGTTACAGCAGGCTATATGCAAAAATTCAGAGGAGTGATGAAACGAAATAAAACTACATTTTCTTTTGCTTCCATCTTCATTGTGTCAAATCGTTCTAGAATTGTCAATGTATTCTGTCGCAATTTTATTCTAGGGAGCTCGAAATGCCACAAAAAGGGCGAGCCATTTCAAACCACACGATACACAGTTTTAAAAAATCTATTCTTCGTCAAATGGTCACAATACAGTATATACGTGTACTTATATTCAATATATGCATACTTGCGTTAGTTAGCAAAGCCCTCGGTAAATTTGCGAGTATAGCTTTGGTAGCAGATTTAAGACCAGACATTGCTAAATTAGTGGAAAATAAACAATGTCACGTCTCATCATCTTCCACATCTACATCGACCGTCATCTAACTTTATAATGCTTTCAATTTGATCGTCAGTTCTTCGCCATTAACAGAGTTTGAAATTTAACTGTTTCTGTTAGGTATGACTGGAATACGGTTTGTCATAGTTATAACAATAGGTTGTAATCAACTCAATGTAAATAATGTAATGATCGAATGGTCTTTTAATGTTTTCGTCATTTTACTTCAGATTTTTAGATAGCTAAGATTTTGAAATATAATATTGACAAGCATTTATGCATTTGGCCCGCGAGGACATGGAAGATATGTCATTTGGCCCGCCGCCCAAAAAGTCTTGACACCCCTGTCTTAGCTCTATCCCTGGTCAGCTATGTCGTCGGTCCACAACCCATGGTCTCCTCAGTGTGCCCCAAGCACGAACCTCCTTATACCTGAAACGAGGTTTTAAATCATTTGGCCCTATCCTTTGGAATGCTCTTGACGCCAGTATGCGTGGCTTAGCAACTCCTAATTCTATGGCCATTTTTTGAAACGACTTAAAACTTATCTCTTTGTCAACATACAGTAATTGCAGCGGGAGCGCTTCTAAGTGATTCCTCAGGAGAGGCGCTATATAAATATTCTGTTACATTACATTACATTACAAATGTAATAAATATATATATTGAATAAAATGAAACAAAACAGGATATGAGAATTTTTTATTATATAATATATATATATATATATATATATATATATATATATATATATAATAATAACACTAAGGTCTCATGTTCAAACTGCTGGAACTGCTTTATTTCAGTTTATTTTCAGTTTATTTGCTAATTAATTATATTTAATAGAGTGTGTTTGAGCAAAGGAGGGTGATTGTGAGACACATTCACAACTCAATGGCAAAACAGAAGCTTCCTGTAGAACAAGTGAAGTCAAATTATTGAGTCAATGTACGAATAAAATACACTGTTACGTCCTCCGAGCGATATGTTCTGTATGTTCAGTAATTATAGGCTAACCATTTGCCAAGATCGCCTAATCATATTATAGGAAACAATTCGTATACTTCTACTGATGAGGTCGCGATGAATATGCATGACGTAACGTGAATAATGAATATTCAGTAGGTCGTCTCTTGGCTTAATTAATTCCGAATTTGTTGGTTTCTGTTTGTCAGTCGTCTGGCTGAAAGTGACCGAAAACGTCTAACCCTTTGAAGGTCGGTCGGCCGGCCGGCGACGCCCGCGATACATGGCGTAAAGACTACGCGAAGAGAGAGAGAAAAATACATAATTATAATATCAATACTTTATCTTTCTCTTTCTCTCTCTGATTTTATCGAGTCTCTCTCTCTCTCTGCGTGTCTCTCTCTGTCTCTGTCTGTCTGTTTCTCTCTCTCTCTTTTTCGTCTCTCTGTCAGCACTGCTCAGCAGTAGTCATAAACACGTTCAAACTTGGAAAGCCATCGTCACTTATCGTGGAAGAGGAGGAGGAGGAGGAGGAGGAGGAGGAGGAGATTGGGGATGGGCAGTGAGTGGCGCTTGCGATGTCGAATCATTGAAGGAGGAAGAGGAGGGGTAGAGGATCGCAGTAACTGATCGATCGCGAAGAAGGGGAATGACTTCCCTAGGCGACACTCTGCTCTGGTCGTGGCCGGACGATGGTCAAGACCCGCTGCCCATCAGGGAGCTGATCACTCGGTATCGGAAGAGACTGCCGGTGGTCGTGTCCGTCGTCGACGGATATTTCGGATGTCACGGCCAAGAGATAGGGTCCGACGAGGTAGGTCAGGTCTTACGGTGACGGTGACGCATCTTCGCTTTCATTTGTTACCTTCATCTTCATCATCATCGTCGTCAAACTCACTGACGTAGCGTAGCCTTTTCCACTAAACATTTCCAAGAATCTCTGTTTTGAGCAGTTTTCCAGGCAGTGAAAAGTCCAGCGTTACACGAATCCAAGTCAGATCGAATTGTTCTGGTCCAGGTAGTTCTTGGGCGACCAACTGGTCTTTTCCACGATTTTTTTGAGGGGGGGATTTAATTATTTCCTATAGGGCTCTCGCATGGTCCATGTTTGGGGCTGCTCTCGCAACATGCCCAAATTAGTGTTACCTTAACCATCTTCAACACAGTCGTCGTCGTCGTCGTCGTTGTATTCACCAGAACCTTTTCAAAGGAACATTAATCAATGCACTGAACTCAGAAAATTCGTGGTCATCTACGTAAAAACAAGCAAAAAGAGGTCGTCCCCCGGAAAATTTGTCACTGCAAAATGCCCGGAAAATTGTCGTTTTAACACTACGTGTTTTCAAATAATCACTGCACATTTTTTGTATCATTGCACGTTAAAAAAGGTGATGGTATCCGCATTTGCCATCGTTATTAGAAATAGAAATAGGAACCATAATCATAATCGATATTAATATCGTCTCAGCCTATACATCTTTGTACGCAGTGCTCTGTGTACAAAATTAATCTGATCTCTTGTGCGTTGATCCCATTCGATCCCATCTCTGATCTAAAGGACAGATTCTACTCAATGTTTCAGAAGTAGGGTCGTGAGAGATTTCGCAAGAATGCATAATAATTTCTTGTTTGCGCGACTAACAACTGCTTAAAACCAACCATGTTTAATTGCTATAAAACTCTCTCCCTTTCCCCACCCATCCCCCTCTTTCTCCTCTCTCTACAAATAAATATACACATACATCATAAATGATGATTTGATGCTGTTTTCACCAACGGCGGGCGAACGGATGTCAAAGGAAAGCACTGATAGCATAGAAATTCTCCCCGCTTCAGAGATATTATATCCCATATAACATCGTTCTTATATAATGCTTCGTATATTTTACTTTTCTTATATTTAATACTTCGTCCGAGACGAACAGTCCGGAGATGAATAGTCCGGAGATAAAAAGTCCTAGACCAATTTTTGTTTAGGCCTTTCTAAGTTTGCAAATTGTGACACGGTATTATATTGACGTAATCATATCATGATACAATATCATGATATATTAAATATATAGTTTTTCTTTGTTTTATTACTGTCTGATAAGGGGTGCTCTGCATGGATGTATCCAGAATTTTAGATTGGGTGGTCTGAAGCCCAAGATTCACTCCCCTCCCTTCCATTTGAGCCTGCAACGCCAGTTGGGCTTGAATTTATTTGGGGGGAGGGGGCTGGCTTCAGACTTTGGGGCTTCACCATGCCGAGCTACGTCGCTGGTGCTCCGCTTGAAAAACCTTGCCTGATATCGTTCTGCTTTGTCAGTGAAATTTGTGAGGCGTTTTCCCGTTGTATTCTTCTAATTGAAATTAAAGAGTGAGCCCCCCCCGCAGTCATTAGGGGAGGGGCGTAATAGTCGAACTCAAATTTCAAAATTTAGCGAAATCACGTGTAGTTAAATTTTAGGATAGAATTACTATGAGGCTGCACGGTATGAGTCGTGACCCTATTAATAACTCCCGTACTGGCGAGACAGAACCAACGCTCATTGTGCCTGTGTGTTGTAGTCCTACTTAGGCCGATAGCAGTTTCTGGCTAAACAAGCATAGTGGTTTGCTAGCCCGCTTCGAGGCAAAATCAACATTTGCATAGTTACCTTGTTAATTTTGTCATGTGATTATTTATTTTCTGTGCATGTGCAATTTATTATATGTAATATACACTGTGTCCAGCAAAAAGAGGACCCATGAAGCAGAGGCGGACCGAGGGGGCAGATAGGGACATATGTCCCCGGGCGTCGAGGTGAGGGGGCGGCAAAATCGGGTATTTGGGTAAGCGAAACGCACGATAAAGAAGAAACACGCGTGAAGACACCTTTTTTTGCTTGTCAGCACTAAATGAAGAGGGGCGCCGTAAAGAGCTGAGGAGAGCCGAAAACGATGTGACGACTTTTTTTGCTCGTCAGCAATGTTTGCCCCCGGGCGCCGCATACCCTCTGTCCGCCTCTGCCACCGAAGTGGCATGAACACGTTGCAATAATGACCTCGAACCTGAACCGATATAAAGAATATTTTAGGCAGATAAAGAGACATCTACTGTATTTGTGTCATTAACGCAAAGTTTCATTAGAATCTGTTTACTTGTTTGATCTGTTTGTAACTTTTGCGGTCAGCTGTAACAGGCTACAGTTTTCTGCCTAATTGTTGGCTGACGTCATTTTCTCCGTCACTGAGTGCGTTGAGAGAAACAAGCAAAAAATTGTTCAAATGATGATCACCATGTTTAAATGTTTAATTGTATAATTTTATTTTATTTTAAAATTAAAACGAAGATTTGAACTTAAAAATTGACAAATAATTATAGCACTAGTTTTCATATTTTCTACGCTAACGACGCTTCTTTCCAATCGAAAACGCAGCTTTTAAAACGAACATCAACACCCCAATTGCAACAATCCTGTCGTCCTCCATCTTTGCAATAGGTCTGGCTACTTTTTTAAAATCTTAGAGTCCATCGGCCTACTGTCCGAGAACAATGCAATTGACTTGAACAGGGATACATCTCCAGGCCTGAGGCGAGGGGTGCAGCCGGAACATTGTTCCGGGACCCATAGAGCTCACAGGGGCCCGGGTCCGGTGATTAATGCCATAAAAAGACTGACACGGAAAAAGGTCATCAAAGGTCATCAACACTTTTTCACACTTGCACTTGTATCCGACAAGCATAAAAAGGTCACCAACTTTTTCACAGAAGGCCCCTTGACTATTTTTCTGCACCAGGGCCCGGAAATTCTCTCGGTGGCCCTGTACGTCCCCGTAATATATCCACTAATAGTGCCGTACCTTAACTGATCCAAATGTAGTCAAATGAGCATCAACTGTCGCAGACAATTTCCCCCACGATCAGGCTGTTACCTATAGTCAAGAAGTGTTTAATAGGAAACTTAAAGATGTTATTCATTTTAATTTTTAACAATTTGTAGAGAACATCCGATGTGCGAGTGTAGGCACGTCGCTTCTATTCCTGCGGATGGTCGAATATCCATCCAACCGCCTTTAACTCTAAGCCTTAATTCTCGGTGGTTCCGGCTGAGCTCGAAATTGCTAGCATTCTAATCCATGAATTTAAATGTTAAAATTTAAAATTTAAATGTAAATTTAAAATGGAATTAAAATTAAATTAACTAAGAATTAGAAATTGGATAATAGACTGGTCTCTAATTAGACTGTAGGGCGTGTAGGTCTAGATAAATTATTTGTAGAAGTAGACCTAGTGAGGAGTACAGTGACTGAACGAGGCATTTTTGTCAATGTATACTACAACGTCCCGCTATTTTTAGATGCAATGACAAGAAGAAATAGAAATAAAAATTAAAATAGGGAGAATACAGGAACAAACCTACTAGAGGACACGAGGGCACTGAACGAGACGACACAACAAAACCATAATTGGTGAAGCATAGTGGTTCTCACTCTGGGTAAACCCTATACTGAACCATTGAACCTAATAATAATAATAATAATAATAATAATAATAATAATAATAATAATAATAATATTATTATTATTATTATTATTACCATAACCATAATAGTAGTAGTAGTAGTAGTAGTAGTAGTAGTAGTAGTAGTAATAGTAGTAGTAGTAGTAGTAGTAGTAATGGTGGTGGTGGTGGTGGTCGTGGTGGCAGCAGCAGTGGTAGCAGTAGCAGCAGCAGCAGCAGCAGCAGCAGCAGTGGTGGTGGCAGCAGTGGTGGTGGTGGTGGTGGTGGTGGTGGTGGTGGTGGTGGTGGTGGTGGTGGTGGTGGTGGTGGTGGTGGTGGTGGTGGTGGTGGTGGTGGTGGCAGCAGTGGTGGTGGTGGTGGTGGTGGTGGTGGTGGTGGTGGTGGTGGTGGTGGTGGTGGTGGTGGTGGTGCAGCAGTGGTGGTGGTGCAGCAGCAGTGGTGGCAGTGGTGGCAGCAGCAGTAGCAGCAGCAGCAGCAGCAGTGGTGGTGGTAGCAGTAGCAGCAGCAGCAGTAGCAGTAGCAGTAGTAGTAGTAGTAGTAGTAGTAGTAGTAGTAGTAGTAGGTCTAGTAGCAGTAGCTTTCTAGCCACGAAAACAGACAGTGGTTACAAAGGCAGCCACGCAGGGCTGTGACAGCCAAGTGGCAATCGCGAAAAAATTGTGTCAGCGTATGACACAGAAGAAAGTTGCAGCCAGGGATGTCATAACGCCAATTAATTATAATATAAGAATTATTATTTAAGAATTATAATAATCTCTCTTTATTTAAATGTAATGTTAAAAATTCCTGATACTAAATCAAGTATAATAACTTAAACCAATTGAACTGATTTTAACACTAATTATTCTATATGGATTTTAGTTACACGTCTATTAATGAAATATATATATTCTAGCTCATTTACTTTTAACATCACTTCTTCATCTGACATACATTTACCTACACATACACTATAATCACTCATATTTTTCTGCCATTCAACCATAACTTCAAATTGGGATAACCACCTTACGGGATTCTTTTCCCTTAGGTTATCCATCACTCGTTTTATTATAATCAACCTCTGATCAGCTAATTACTTTCTATGCTAAATTATAATTTCAAGTTCACAACTGTTTACTGTTTAGTTACTAAATAATTTGTAGTCTAGTGTTAATTTTGATTCTTTTCAAGTATAAGTTAGTTAAGTTTCTTGAGATATGTATTTTTGTTTATGATGTTGGTCATGTAATAATAATAATAATAATAATAATAATAATAATAATAAATTTGGAAATTTTGAATAAAATAATATAGCAAGGTCTAAAGCGATTCAGGAGGATCTGCCCTGTGTGAGAACCACTGCTGTATGTTTTGCCCATACAGTCTAAATTCAGAAACTAGACTGCTGGTTGCACAATTATGACTATTGTGTCCGGATGTAGATTGCCTGTTGTGTATGTGTGCTGATAGGGGTCTCAGGTCAGGTCAGGTCAGGTTTTCGTCCTCCAGTTGTGTCCAGCTATCGACTTCTCCAGGACATGATCTCTCCAAAGTTCTCTGCCCTTTGCTATTTCTTCCAAAGTCTTTCGGTGTCTTCCGTCAGTTTTTCCGTTGAGATTCAGTCCTGCCATGTGCAGATCCTCTTCCAATCCGTCCACCCATCGTCTTTTCGGTCTTCCTTTAGATATTCTCTCCTCCCCTCTGGTTTGTAGTTGAAAATTCGTTTTGGGTTTCTTATTTCATCCATTCTGAGTATGTGTCCAGTCCATTTCATTCTTCTCTTTCTGATTACTTCCATGCTGCTCGGTTGCAGTGCGCGCTCTCTCTCCCTCTCTCTGACTTCTTCATTTGTTATGTGTTCTTTGTATCCATTCCTTAGTATTCTTCTAAGGCATTTATTTTCTGTTGCTATTATTTTTTCTCCAATTCTTTTTTATGGTCAAAGAAAGATTCACATCCATATATTAGTATTGGTATTACACTAGTGTGGAAAATTCTTAGTTTTGTTTTCATCCCAATATCATGTCTTTTGACAATTTTTGACAATTTTGGTATGTAGCAGGTTGAATGTACAGTAGATCCTGCTATTGCTATTCTTCTTTTAATCTCCAAATCCGAACCTCCCTCTGCTTCTAATTCACTTTTCAAGTAAACAAAGTTCTTCGCCACTTCATTTCGCTTTCATTTGCGTTACTATTGGCCATTCTACAACTTTCTTTGTAATTGGCATTAATTTTGTTTTATTAGTGTTTATTTTTAGTCCAAATTTTCCACTCTCTGTTATTAAGGATACTGCTAATTCTGCAACTCTTGATAGACATTCTGCTATTAGACATGTATCAGCAGCATATTGTGCAGCATCTGTACTTCCTGGTTTTAGAGACATTTCCAACCCACTTGTATTTTAAATCCGTCTCATGATATAGTGTAATATAATGTTGAAGAGTGTTAGTAATAGGATACATCCTTGTCTAAATCCTGTTTTGATACTGAATCACTCAGTTTCTTCTCCGTCAATTCTGATACATGCTAAAGCTGTGCTGTATACATTTTCAATTAGCCTGATTATTTTGGCACGAATGCCACTTTCCCAGGAGTTTCCATGCCCCTTCTCTCCGGATAGAGTCATAGGCTTGGCCAAATCAATGAAGCGTATGACCATTTCTTCATTAAATTCTAGTTTTTTTCTCAATGAGTTGTCGAAGAAAAAGATTTGGTCAAGAAAATTTGATAGAGGCCTACCATCTGCAAATGTGAGTGGTCCCTTTCCCCACTGACCATCGAAAATTATGCTGGTGTATTTATCGGGTTCACGTTGTTCTTAAAAATAAAATTGAGTAGGTATTGCTTGATAATTAACAACTCCTCAAATATATCTCAAGTATACTATCTCAATTAGTAATATATATATATATATATATATATATGTGTGTGTGTGTGTGTGTGTGTGCGTGCGTGACAAATATAGTGTTTTTAATCGTAACCAGCAGTAAAATAATTGGGTTTGAGAGCCCTGAAGGATAAGGCATCCAGACATGGGAAGCGTAGAGTCCCGTGGGAGCACGTTAGCGAACGCACAAACTTTCTATAGCGCCATTTAAAAGCTTAGTTCAGCGCACTAGCTTATTAACGAGCGCTCATACAAGTAGGCCTATATGCATGCAATGAAACGATCCTTGCGTTTACAATAAGAGTTGACTTAACCAGCCTGGCTGCGAGACGCAATCAAGGGAACACATGCGGACAGATATAGATACGTCTCCAAAGCAACAAACTTATGTCCTTCGCCGAAGCAGCGTGTAGTCATTAGTTTTGGTAACAGCGGCGATGTTATACTTTTAAGCCCCACTAACACCCCCACACACTCCCAATTTGAGACCGACACCCCAAACCCCCACCCCACCCCATCTTAGCTATGGGATGCCTTTTTT
This sequence comes from Metaphire vulgaris, assembly GCA_018105865.1. NCBI lineage: Eukaryota > Metazoa > Annelida > Clitellata > Crassiclitellata > Megascolecidae > Metaphire > Metaphire vulgaris. The sequence continues at coordinate 5,338,907 of CM030837.1, read as the reverse complement.
TGCTTGTCGGACTTGTTGGCAGAGGATCCCCAGAATTTACCGACCTCCCAAATTGATAATCCTTGGCATAACCCTGGGTAAGAGTCAATCAGCGGGAATAAAATTATTGTTTCGTTTTTTAAAGTCCGATATTTCTTAAGATGAGAAGCTCTGGTAATAATAATTATTATTCTACCAGAAATGATTTTATCAGTTATGATTTTTCGCTGATAATAATTATTTTCACACAGGCTCACTTATCCTCCTAAACCACTTTGAATCGCATTATTAGGCCTATTATTAATGATATTTTTGTCGTTCTCGTAAGAATCTTAACCCCTTAGCATTCAACTGAGTCTCGAGCTGAGCGAATGACACTCTGTCGTCTTTTCTCCGCAGATGTATTGGATATACGGCGTCGCTCGACAGAAGAGGATCCTGGTTCGCGACAGAAGCCATCGCCACTTCAGTATTCCACTCGACTACAGAACAATGTTCCATGTAGCCACCGACGTCAACAAAAGTAACGAACTAAAAAGTTCCCTATTCGTTTGCCATTTCCAGTGGCGGGTCAACGTGGGGGATGAGTGGGAATGCATTCTCCCCACCGGACTTTTTTGCTTGTCAAACTATTTTTGGATAAAAGTCTAGGAAAAATTCGGGAAAATTGCCTTTTTGCTTGTCAGCTTTTTTACTTTTCGGCAAGGTATATTGATTTTTCTCTCTCTTTTAACCTCCCCCACCAACTTCCTATGAATTCATTTCATCCCCCACCAAGAACTCCTGGAACCGCCACTGACCATTTCTTTTCAAAATCTCTGCTATGTCATGGTTTATATAATAATAATAATAATAATAATAATAATAATAATAATAATAATAATAATAATAATAATAATAATGTGATTTTAAGTGGTTTAGGAGGCTAAGTAAGCCTGTGTGAAAACCACTGATGTAACCATCTGCATTCAATAACCTAGTTTATCTAGATAGCCTTTGAATCCGTTCACTGTTTCAACTGTCACTCCCACCTCGTCCAAACTGTTCCATTTGTCCACAACCCTTGCACTAAAAAAGTTTTTCTTTCTTGGACCAACCCTCTGCTTAAACATTTTGCACTTGTGGCCTCTTGTGCTGCTATAGTGTGCCAATGTAAAGAATCGATCATATGGCACATCTACTTTCCCAGTCATTATTTTGTATGTTTCTATCAAATCCCCTCTTTCTCTTCTCCTTTCTAATGTTGTCAGTCCACAATATTGAAGTCTTTTTCGTAGCTTAAATTATGGCACCCATTGACCATCTTCGTTGCTCGTCTTTGCACTTTTTCTAAAAGTTCTATATCTTTTTCAAGAATGGATTCCAAGCCTGAACACAGTATTCCAGATGAGGCCTTACTAATGACTTATAAAGTTTAATGATTATCTCTTTGTCACGACTCACAATTGTCCTTTTCACCATTCCCAACATTTGGTTTCCCTTTTTGCTGCCTCCATGCATTGGTGAGATGGATTCATACTTCTATGGGTGATTATCCCCAAGTCTCTTTCTTTTTCTGTTGTGGTTAGAACCTTCCCCCCTAAAGAATATTCATTACCATTATTAGACTTCCCAACATGCATTACAGAACATTTATCAATATTGAAAAGCATCTGCCAGTCCACAGACCACTGAAACAATTTCCTTAGATCTTCTTGTAAAATTTTTGCATCATCCTCCGAGTCTATATTTCTGCATAACTTTGTGTCATCGGCAAACTTTGAAATTTTGGACAGTAATCCTTCATCGATGTCATTTATATATATTAGAAAAAGCAATGGCCCAAGCACTGAGCCCTGAGGCACTCCACTGATAACTCTTGCCCATTGCGAATGGCCTCCCCTAATGCCAACCTTCTGTCTTCTTCCCTTCAACCAATTTTCAATCCATCTGAGAATATTGCCCCTTATTCCACAGGACTTCAGTTTGGCAGCCAGCCTTATATGGGGTACTTTATCAAAAGCTTTGGCAAAATCTAAATATATTATGTCTACTCTCTTGCCCTTGTCTAGCTTATCAAAAACCTCCTCCAGAAAGTCCAACAGGTTGGTCAGGCATGAACGCCCCTTTGTAAATCCATGCTGACTATCTTTAACAATTTTATGCCTAGTCAAATGTTCCAAAATGCTTTCTTTCAGTATTTTTTCCATAACTTTACCGATTACAGATGTTAGGCTCACTGGTCTGTAATTGCTTGGTTCTGATACTGCGTTCAGCTTGTTGCAGCGCCTGCGCTGTGAAAGTATGCAAGAAGGCAATTTCTTGACGAATTTGAAAATAGAGTTTCCTTGTCGAATAGTTTCGCTTTTCTGTTCGCATGATTTGTTATACACCTATTCCTTACCAACATTGTCTTCGGCTCAAGGACTTGACGCGTCAAAATTTAGTGAGAGTTTGATCCGAGAAATTTACATAGAAATTGGTCATGCCATGACACTGTACCTACGAAATTTTGCTTACACTAGAAAGATGCTCGCTTCGCTCGCGCTCGCTTCGCTCGCAGTGCAGGATAATACTAATCCAATACCTATACCTAATACCCAATCATTGAATTCATGCTGAACAACATTTCAATGATCGCCACCTAGCCAAGCTCAGCGCCACTTAATAATTAGGCCTATGTACGTTAAAATCACGCAACTGTGGCCATGTGTGACGCTGTACACGTATTTTTTTGTGTACGCACAACTACCTGAGGCTGCGAACAATTGTTACCAATAGCAACGTCGTCGCACGCCCAGCCGACCGTGTTAAACGACGATTCTACGAACAATTGTTACCAATAACAACGTCGTCTTCGAACATCGTCCACCAACGCATCGCGACGTAAGGACTAAACGGTCTAAACCGTCTACCAATAGTCAACGCTCGCCCACGAACGCATTGTTAAACGGTCTAAACCGCCTACCAATAGTCAACGCTCGCCCACCAACGCATCGCGACGTAAGGACTAAACGGTCTAAACCGTCTAGCAATAGTCAACCAATCAGAACGCTTGAAGGTAACAGACATACAGATAACGATTTTAATATGATAGATATTCAAGCATATGCCTTAAGCAGTGGCGGATCTAGGATTTGGCAAGTGGGGGGCCGTTGGGGTGCCAACTTCTAATCATGGGGGGCCAACAATTTGTTGTTTAATGTATGTAGCATTAAGTATAGGGTCCCAACTGGGGGGCACTGGGGGCCAGGCACTCAATAGGGGGGCACGGGCCACCCTGCCCCCCCGGTGGAGCCGCCACTGGCCTTAAGAACAGCCATAAAGCCTGGAAAGGTTACCTAAACAGTCTGTTACGAGAGTTCTGATTGACTGATTGGGTGATTGATGGCTGGCTGGCTGATTGATTGATTAATTTACAGACTGATTGATTTGACTGACTGATTGATTGACCGACTGATTCATTCATTCGTTTAATCTCATATGCAGGCAGTGCTGTTAAAGATACTTTTCAAATGCATCTTAGATACAGATGCAGATACATGTGAGGAAATGTATCAAAGATACTGATACTAGATACATGATATAAAAAGTATCAAGATACAAATACAAATTGAAAGTAATCTTGATACAAGATACTTTTAAGATACTTTATTTAGAAGTTAGTATTGATACAAAAATTTTCAAGAAGAGTTTGTTTCAAAATAAACCTAGTACGGAGAAATTAGTCATAGATGCAACGCAAATTTACAACCAAAGAGGTTGTCATATTAATCAAATTATATATCTCTTAATAATTTAGCTTAAAGTATATTTGAAATGTCCACACATCACCAATATCCAATATAGTCAACCTCTATTGAGAGTTTAAAAGTATCTTGTATCTAATTTAAATATACAGATACAAATATTCTTTTTTTGTATCTAAGATACTGATACTAGATACTTTTGAAAAATGTATATTGATACAAGATACTAGATTCTTTTTTGTATCTAAGATACGTATCTAGATATATGTATCTTAGATACTTAACAATACTGTATGCAGGTGGTGTAAATTCCAAGTGGATCTGTCCTTAGGGTATAGAGACGCCTTCGTCACCATCGCTATCGTCATTAGTTGACAGATCTTTTATTAATACATCCGACCCAGAAGATAACAAGACACGTGTATTGTTGACCTCGAGACCAGAGAGCAAACAACTATCGTGTAACTGGCTTTGCCTGCCTCTTTCAACTATAATCTCACGTCATCGTGGAAATAATCTCGTAAACTCTGCTCAATTAGTCGTCCGACTTCAACTTATAATTATTGATGGAATAATTAATCGCCTATTATTAATCACGTAATCACGACAGACTTCCCAACACGTTCAAAAACATAACAGATATTTGAGCTAGCTATATATATATATATATATATATATATATATATATATATATATATATATATATATATATATATATATTGTGTTCAAAAATCTGTTGTATATATACAGTATATATTTATATATACACTGCAGTTCTACTTGGGTTAACACATTCCAAGATGAGATTTGTGTGGCCCGAGATGTTTCTGTCACTGTGTCACAAGCTCCTATTAAGCATGTGAGGGTTCTTTTTTTCTTCAATGTAATATGCACTTTTAGAACCTCTTCGTCTTAATGTATGACAAATACGGTAAACAATGCACTGATCAATAAATGAATTCCTTTTCTTCAACGCAAACACAATTATATTCACAACTGTTTTTCCAATATAGAATATTATACTCAAAACAACGCATTTCTATAGTTTCTCAAATGTTTCTTATCAGTGCTTTTTGTTTTTAGGTGCCGGTACTACGGTGGATTGCCTAACTTTTCCATTACGATTATGTGGTCTGTGGCTAGAATTTAACATAATGCGATTTTGGAAGCATAATGATGCATATCATTTATTAAGTATTTAAAGTTTTTAGCTAAATCACAACTGCAAAGTCACAAAAATTTTTATACTGTCACAAAAGCCCTGTTTCTTATACTGTTATACACGTAAATCTTTTCTATATTGTCCGTTTGAACATCTTCAAAATCGCATACAATATCACGTAAACGTTTTCTATTAATTCTATATCTCAATCATTTCTCAATTATTTCTTAATTCCTCTCAATTCTCTCATTATCAAACTTCTTGACAACGCCCCCTTTCATATTTCATTTCTCTTCACCATCACTCACAACCGCGACCACTTCCGACAGCCACCTCCGCTCGACTGTACCTGTCTTTCACCTTTTCCTCTATTCCTTCACTCACGCCACCATACAGCACACAGACACCCCACAGACACCACCAACGCGCACACCAGCTCACCCCTCACACACACCCAACCAACCCAAATACACACAAACATTTACAAACAAACAACCCAAATATCACTTTGTGACACACTGTTTCTGTCATTTTACATTTGCGAACAACACAAGTTGAGGCACGCATTCTGTCCACATCGCTACGGGACGTGTGAATTTTCGTTATTTAAGTCCGAGCGTGTTGTATTTGATCCCTCCTATGAGACGATGAAGCATAGATTGTCACTTTAACAGCTGTAATAATTCTTGAATAAATGCAGTAGAGACGTTTTGATATTATATAGATATTGAATTGATATGGCATGACATTAAAAGATAGATAGCATGATTTCGCCATCGGAGGACGTTGCTGCTAATAAACTTATTGATTAGATGGACATGCACACTGATGATGACGACGACGACGACGACGACGATTGTGGCAATGTCATTAATTTGGTCACCCATCAGAAACGTCATTCCAAGTTTTGTCCAAATGTGGCAAATCTAGTATCTCTAACAAACTTTTGTCACGTCGTCACACCAGCATCTTCCAGGTCCCCTGCATGGCTACGTGTTTTAACAGCATTTTAACTGTCGATGTATTATTGCGTGTTTTTGTCTTTAGTGTCAGAGACGGTGATGCCTCTGGGAGACGCTGTGGCTACCCTCAATGAGTCGTCTTCTTCTTCTGGGGCTGGACTTGAGGTCCTCCTGCAAAACGACCAACCGGTCACCGTCGGAATCGGAGCGAAACGCACGAAATTCGGTCGACTGGGGGCGCTCGAGGTAGTCGACACCTACGAACTAAAGTACCTTCAAGCGCACAGCATTTGCGAAAGTAAGTCCCAGCGCTAAGACTGAACGGGTGGGGTATAGAGACGGCAGTGGCGGTGTCGTACAAATTTATTTGCCCCATAACATTATTTTCTGGTCAAATTTTGATTGGTCGGCAAATAGCCTGTCAATCAAGATTAGAACCGTCTTCCCATAGCAACAACTACCATATTTTTCCTCCTTGGGAATTCTTTACAGACAACCAATGACAATCCTTAAAGCAATTATATGGGTGGAGCCAAAAGGCATAGCACGTGTGACGTCACAGGTTTGCTGTTATTTCTCCACCAATGGTAGGCTCTATAGTTATGCGTAGATAATACATTTATTACCGGCTATAATTTTATTTCCCCACCAACAGTAGAAATTACCGTAAAGCTTCTAATACAGGGACGGCTTCTATTGAAACAAATGACTGTATTAGAGACCCGACTTCTGTTGGACGTTTTAAGATGACGTGGTCAACATCGAAAATTAAATTGTTCAACAAAAAGACAGCTTATTGGCTTCACTTTCACTCCAATAGACTTTTCAAGCGAATGCTAAATTCTATGGCATAGACGTGGCTCTCAATGAGTTTAATCCTTCTCATTACGATTATTAGAACCAGTTTCTACGCCAAGAACGACAGTAGAAAAGATACAAAGTCGTTTTCTAATGACTCAATACTGTCATTGTCATTGAAAATATTTCTCTTATCGAACCGTCGTCGTAATCATCATCATCATCATCGTCATAGTCATCATAATCGTCATCTTCATCGTCGTCGTCATCATCATCATTATATTACTTTCATCATCTTCATCATCATTATCGTCATCGTCGTCATCATCATCATGATTTTGATCGTCGTCATCATAAATATTATGATTGTCGCAGTTTTTATCAGCTAAATTTACTTCTGCCATACAATTAAATCCTTGTCAGGAATTGTGAATTACTAGGGCCTAACTGCTAGGGGCTTAGTCAACTCACCTTCGGTGCATGGCTATATATAATTATTAGTCGAGAAATAGCGAAGGGGAGATTAGAGCGTTGTATGATCGCATCTGTATTTTGCAATAATTATTGTTGTTTGCGAAGATAAACTTGATCCGAGGACAACGGTTATTCCTGCCTTCATGGAACTGACGTTTTCCGTTGCCATCGGTTGTCGTTATGGAACCGAGCAACAGTTTTGCGAATGGGAAGCGCAGATCAACGCAATCGGAAAGTCGCGTCGCCGCAAACAAGCGACTATTCTGTGCAACGGTAGAAATATCCGACGAATTAATTACTCGACAATTATATTATTAGCCTAAAAGCCTTTAGAAGAAATATCCGACAAGGTGGGGAAGCAGTGTTTAATTAACTTGGACTCGGGGAGGAAATTATATTACTAGCCTGAAAAGCCTTTGACAAACGTTTTTCAAGCGTCGTTGCCAAAAAGGTGGGGAGGATGTCCCCACGGGAAACGGATTGGGGGCAGGCAGGCTCCTATTCTGATTGGGATCGGTCGTTGAATTTGAGCAAAACTGTTGAGATAGTTTTTCAACTTTTCCTACCAGTAGCGCTATACCCGTACCCAACCAGTACCCGTAATATGTGTACCCTATACCCTACCCGTACCAGCGGGTACGGGCATGGGTAGGGCATACCCGCGGGTACGGGCATACCCACACATCTCTACTTGATCTTCGTAGGACACAGTTTACCACGATGACCGTGAAATTCTCTGCCCGCATGCCGCCATACCAATCAATTAACAATGCACTGCTTATTAATTAAAAGAGTATAGCAAAATTTAGTGCTTTCAATCAGAACAGTAATGGCATATTCGCATTTTGAATAACACAACCGAGCCACGTGCAAACCTCACTATTGCACTTCTGCTCGATTTAAACTAATCACCCCCAATGTATTGAGTCAAACCAAGCATCTAAAGATATCACAGGTTCAAGATACAAGTGAACATAAACATGTTTTCTTCAGCGTCCGCATATTATTATTATTATTATTTATTTATTTATTTATTGACAATTTATATAGCATAGTAGACAAGGCTAATTGCCTACAACAAAAGCGCTTAACACAGTTTATATCCAATATTAAATAAATGTGTCTTCAAATTTCTAATGGAAAGTCCAGCTGAGACTGCTCCAGTCACATTGTCTGGAAGAGAGTTCCACAGAGCGGGATTCCCCCGCGCGAATGATCTTTCCCAAAACTTAGGGGTCTTGGACGGGGGAGGGACCAACAACTGCACAACAACTGCATTATTATTATTATTATTATTATTATTATTATTATTGTTGTTGTTGTTGTTGTTGTTGTTGTACGTTTACTGGATGAAAGGGATTGTGCGTTGAAATGAAACTTCTTAATTAATGTACTTTTTATGGAATTTAGAAATAATTCTGCTTGACCAAAATTCAAAGGAGGAGTTTGAGGAAGGAGGCTACGAGTACATGAAACCAATGGACGTCGTCCTCAGTCAGGACGAACATCATTACGAACACATCGGCGTCGGCGGCGTCGGCGGCGGCGGCGGCGGCGTGAGGATGACTTCATACGGAAACGACGTTCAGGAGATGACGTCGATCGAGTCACTCGAAGCGGAAATTGCGTCACTCGAGATGACGGCCACGTCGATTGCGGACAAACCGCCCTCTGTCGACCGAGTAGGAGCAGATGAACCGGTCGTTCTCCCCTCTCCTCCCCGTCGACCGAACACCTTGGACTTATTAAGCGAAAGTGTCAGAAGCATCGCGAGGAATCAATCGAATCGAAGTTTCTCCAACAGTTCCGGTTCATCGCCGCCTCCCGTACCGGCCCGACCGTATCGCCCGGGAGGATCGAGCACCCGGTCGAATCCCTCTACTCCTCGCCGCCATTCGCCGCCTCCGCTGCCTCCATCTCATCGTCCATCTCTTCCTGATCCTCTTCCCGGTGATTCTACGCGGATTCCGTCACTTCCGACGAGTCGTCGACGACGATCAGCCCAAACACCACGGCGGCGGCGGCGGCGGCGGCGTCTCCTCGTCCGCTCCCAACTCCCCCTCGGAGTCCTCCAGTGCGGCGGCGGCGGCGGCGGCGGCGGGGGGCCACCGAAGCGACCCCGTCCGACGGCCACCGCCACCACCTGCGCCGGTATCTGTTCGCCTCCGACGTGCCCAGGGACGTCGACTTCGCCGTCGTCTCGACCGCGGACCTGGCGCACTGTCTGTGCCTGCTGAGCCTCTGGACGTTCGCCGAGGTCTTCCAGGAACGAGACATCGACGGCGCCCTTCTGGTGACCCTCGACGAGGACATCCTCAAAACCGATCTCGGCTTCAGGGCGTCGGAGGCGAAGAAGCTGATGAGGTTCGTCAGAGACAAATGGCGGCCGCCGAAGAAACGAAACTCCTGAGTGTCTGACTCACTGACTGAAAAAATTTGTAGAAGACTGAGCATGTTTCTCTACGAAAGTCTCACAAATAACGTCAAAAGAATAATTTCAAAAGGGAACAGCTAGAAAGAAGCTGCACCAGGGATATTTTTACACCCTCCCCAACACTCCCCCAACGCCCCCTAATTTGAGACCGACACACCCACCAATACCCCCCCCCCCAAATCTCAGCTATGGGATGACCTTTTTATGCTTGCCAGACTTTTTGGCAGATTGATAATCCCATGAGCTGCATAATTTACCGTATCCAATCTCCACTGAATTGATAATACTTAGAAATTGGCGTCTATTGAGCTGACTCTAGTTTCTGCCCACCTGTATAGCAACCGGACTTTGTTGGTCCACTTCGAACTAACGGGAGTTTCTCTCGGCATTCAAATCCCTTTTCCAGTTCCTATATAAATAGCAGAAAGATTCGCGTTTGGGCTGTATGTTGCATGGCAGAAAACTCAAGCTTCTTATAACGATTTCTAAAATGAACTTAAGATCTCTAAATGATCCTATATTTATCTGTCTTCTGATGTAAGCAAACTTTAGCATCTGCCAAGAGTCAACTCAAGCGATCTATGGTTAATTAGAATGATAATTCCTCTTAATTATAGGCCTACAGCCTTCTGCACAGTGCATAGTCAATTCAAGGCAGCCTATAGTTCTGGACAGAAACTCAACGCCTGTTTTGTCGGCTGCATGATCCAGTTTGCATAGGTCTTCTGCCCATCGGCTTCTATCGCACCCTTGCAGCTTGGCTCAATCCCCCCCCCCAATTACAAATCCCCCAAATTACAAATTCTCCCTGTTAATTTGCTCCCTTATAGACTTAGTATTACATTCAGCTTTTTATCCTTTGTGTTAGGCATAGCTATCATTGATTACGTCACGGTCAGTGTTATTTTGAATCAATATCAGTCTCGGTTCAGTTCAGATTAGTAGCAAAATATTCCCCCCATTTTTCCCGGGCGCAGCTGCGCCCGCCTTAAATAGGGATAGAAGCCCCTGCTTCTGCCGTTCGATTCTCAGAGTAAGACAATTAAAAGAATCGTGAACAGCGTTACACGGTGTCACGGAGCCAAGTCAGATCGAATTGTTCTGGTTCAGGTAGTTCTTGGGCGACCAACTGGTCTTTTCCACGATTGGGGGGGGGGCTTTAATTGCTTCCTGAAGAGCTGTCGCATGGTCCATGTTTGGGACTGCTCTCGCAACATGACCAAAGTAGTGGAGACGCCTGCTTCGTGTTTTTACGGATATGGGTTCCTCTCCTGTACGTCGGGACACTTCTTCATTTGTTGTATGCGAGATGTACGATATTCTTCTAAGGATTCTTCTCAGGCACCATTGATGAAATGCATCCAGTTTCCACCTCTCGCTCGAACAAAATAGGCCTACGTTTGGCGTGCGTCGAGTAACATCTCGAGCAGTGGCGGCTCCACAGAGGGGCCCGGGGGCCCGGGGGCCCGGGGCCCGGGGGACCCGTGCCCCCTAATGAGCGTCTGCCCGGCCAGTGCCTCCCCCTGTTGGGACCCTAACTTAATACTACACACCTAACAACAAATGGTTTGGCCCTCCATGATTAGAAGTTGCCACCCCAACGGCCCCCCCCACTTGCCAAATCCTGGAGCCGCCACTGATCTCGAGAATGATCTTATTCATTCAAAAGTAATAGTGCGATAGCCCTATCCACTATAACTCTCTCCAAAATTTAATATCAGAGCTGTTAGTCAAAAGCTAAGCTCTCGGATTTATAAGATCTTTAATAGAGGGTTATCGAACTTATATCCTCAATACTTTCACAACGAGTGACTCGTTCTTTATGATTGCCGTATCTCGATATTACATTTAGAATTGGTTTGAACTGTTGTTGTTTTTGAAAGAGGCATTACGATTACGTAATTTGATTACGATTACGTAATTTGATTACGATTACGTAATTCTTTTTGCTTGTGAAACCTAACAGTGGCGGTTCCACCTGGGGGATGAGTGAGGATGCGTCCCCAACCGGACTTTTCTTCTTTTTGCTTGTGAAACCTAATTTTTGGGTTAAAGTCTTGTAAAACTACGGGGAAAAACTGCGGATGACTTTTTTGCTTGTCAACTTATTTTTCGGTGTAGTAAAATTGGAGGGGGAATTTCCTGTTGTCGGCCTTTTTCGGCAAAGTTTATTGATTTCTTTCTTTCTTTCTCATTTCATCTCCCACCAACTTCCTATGAATTCATTTCATCCTCCCAACAAGAAATCCTGGAGCCGCCACTGCGGCCTAATCAGACGATAGACTATTTATAATAGGATCGTCTTGCTAATAAAGTTAAATAGATAATCTGTGATATTGGTTTTTAATAGTAGACCTACACAGAAGGCTATAACATCGTGGGCGAAGAGATTAAAAGGTCAAAAGAAATAATTTGCCTCTGACCCACTATGACAAATGACCGTTCGTAAAGTACGTCATACTCAGAGTGGGTCTAATAAAGTGCGGTATTTGCGGGGGAGAAAAGAAGGGAAATTTCTGGTCACTGCTCTCACACACACACACACGCACGCACGCACACACCCTTTTCCGCTCTACGCGTAGCAAAGGAGGAGAAGTTTTATGCAGTCATTAATTTATTAAACCAACATATTTAGCAAAATGAAGCAATTAAAAATTCTTTACCTTTTTGCTTTTCAGTCTTTTTATGGCATTAATTACTGACCATGATCGGCCCGGGCACCCTAACAGACATTCTCCGGGCTTTTGTGCTCATGACGAAGATGACCTTTTTCCGTTCCCAGAGTCTTTTTCAGGGTTCAGACTATTGTCAATACATCATCATCATCACCGTATCCGGGCCCCTTTGAGCTCCATGGACCCCAGAACAATATACCGGCTGCACCCCCTCTCCTCGGGTATGATTATGCTGATAGATTTCTATTCATACAATACAAACGAGTTTGTTAGTTTCTTTGATCTCTTCCAATGAAAGATTTAATAATAATAATAATAATAATAATAATAATAATTAATAATAATAATAATAATAATAATAATTTGCAAGAGATACATCCTTTCTCCTACAATGAATATCCGTGACACTAAGAGATTCATAATAATACATAAGAAAATAATAATAATAATAATAATAATAATAATAATAATAATAATAATAATAATAATAATAATAATAATAATAATAATAATAATAATAAGGGTTTAGCTTATAGAGAAGTATAGGAGGAGGGTCTTCTCCTACAGTCCTGTTGTATCTTCAGTGGACCACTACCAGGTGGTGCATCAACCGGGCCTCCCCTTCAAAATACAAATTTAGGGCCTCCCTTTTCTAATAATAATTTTTAAGATTTTTAATAAGTTTCTTTAATATTTATATATAATAATCGTTAATAATAATAATAATAATAATGCATGCTCCATGAGGTTTAGCTTATAGAGAGTTTTAATGGTAGGAGGGTCTGCTCTGTATGAGTCCGGCCTCTTTGTATCTATGCATGACTCAGTATGCCTGTAGTGCCTCGACGGTTCAATTATTTTCTTACCAACGCTCAAGAAATGAACGAAATGGGACTATATTCTGCCTCCGAAACTTGAATACAGAAATTGAATCATTGAAACCGCCTGATAACCTTTTCAAACGGTATAGTTATATTCAGTGCTTTTTCTAGAAAAAGTAGCAACTCATCTTCGTGCTAAATTCACAGCGTCGTTATTAACGTCATAACACGTGGATTATAATAACAGGGATGCCCCCGATATATCCGTCCATTTTAATGGCATTTAATGAGACGTTTGTTTAAATTCACGGTTTGTTTAGCCACCTTGGGGTTAATGTTTAGGGACAAGGTTTGACATCTCAAAAGTCTTGAAGCATAAAAAGACGGTCATCTGGCCATTCCGGAAACGCTCAGGAAGTGGGACTTAGACCTGTTTTCCCTTGTCGCTTTCGACCCGTTTTAGTCTTCTAACATAGGCCTATAGGCCTAATTTAGAACAAAACCAGACACTGTCTTTAAGTGGTGCACGTCCTCCATTGAAATATTTGCACCGGGCCTCCAAAAGGTAAATGCAAACACTGCGTCTACGCTGCGAAATGAACGACCACTTCTGGAATACTATTCCGCCGGAAATCAGAAGCGTCGATCAAAGACGGATATACCCATTTTACATTTTTTAAAAACAGATAGACCGAAGCATATCAAGACGGACACCAGGCCATCTCACCGGAAAAGTGGGGCGAAGACCATTTACTTTCGCTTTCGACCCGTTTTAGTCTTCTGTAAAGAACAACCAGCCTTTGTCTTTGCAAACACTGCGTCTATGGACATCTATGGCGTTATATAAATAGTCCAGTAGACTGAAACCTCATCTATACTTTGTTTACATACATAGCCCAGTATACATACATACATACATACATACATACATACACACGCCTTGATAAACGTCTGGCAATATCGCTACAGATAACGTGCGTTGGCTTGTTAGTACCGATCAGGTACGAGGCTATCGACTCGATGACATCAATCTTCGTTTTGACACTCGTGTAGAGCACTTGAGTGACAAGATCATTTGTTAGCAAAGAGAAGACGGTAGCCGCTTTGAACAACGGGCTTAAAACCACCATGCATAAGAAGAAACACTACTGCGATCATTATAATCCCTATTAGACGGCTTCTATTTCGGTCATTAATAAGTCTATCCGATCTGCCTGTCTCTGGCTCGCTCATTTGTCTTCATTTCACGTCTGTGGACTTTTCGTCTACCTGTTTGATAATAATTAATCTCTCTTGTGGTCTTAACGACAACATCGAAATTATCTCTTTCGAGTGGATCGAAATGGATTGATAAAAGTTGAACGCAAGACGATCGGAAAGAATAGAAATAGCAGCAGAGAGAACGACGGAGATTCTTTCGTGTTGCCTGAGAGATTAACGTCGAAGCGAGCAAATACGTGTTTCGGTTGTGTGTCGCTCGAACGCTTCTAATATTTAGACTTACACGTTGGTTGATGTGTGTTCACACTCGTCACTCTGCCTTGACGATCGTAACGACCTCTCTCTCCCTCTCTTATTTACAGAGGAGCTAGATCTCGGAAGCTATCGACGCGGTTCGTTTGATATCGATTCATTGGAGACTTTCAGAAGCGTTTGGGAACGACGTTAGGCTACACTTATGTCGTTATTGTTATAAGTGCTACACTTATTGTCGACGTCATGGCAGAAAAATTTCGACGTCACAGCGTTGCCGTCATGTCGACATCGCACCTGGCGTCGCTGACGTCAGATCCGCCGGTGCAACGGCGCAATCGCTTATTGGTGGACGACCGAACTCCGTCATCGTCGAAAAGGGAGGAGTCAACCGTGTCAAAGGCCGTCGACAGATCCAATAGATCGACGAAAGCGTCCCTGTCTTCCGTCGGCGTACCCCGGGACCATCTACGGCGATCAGGGCCGCCGCCGCCGCCGCCGCAGCAGCAGCAGCCGCCGCCGCCGCCGCTGCCACCGACGGTAGGAACCGACGCCACAGTGTTGCCGTCCATCCGGGGGCTGCGGTGTCGGTCATGGAGGCGAGCGGAATGAGGCAGGCGGCCGCCAAGTCGAGCAAGAACTCCTCGCTGCCCCTGAAGCCGACGTCGTCCAAAGTCATCGACGATTACATGGAGGCTGCCGACAGGGCTCTTATGCGCACCACGTCGATGCCCTCAGGTTCCAAGATTCATCTGATGGCAACCCTAGAGGAGAATGTGGGCGAAGAGTGATAGCAGCAGCAGCAGCAGCAGCAGCAGCAGCGGGAGATTTCGAACTGGTCGTAACGTAAGAACAATTATTAAGGGACTGACTGGAATAGGAGAGTGGCGCAGGATCTCGTGAACTAGACGCGGTTGAGAAACTCTGAGCGTTCCACAGTCGAGGAAAGACTTCAACTCCGTCTCAATTGAACTCGCGAGCTGTCATATATATGGAAAATTCTCCTATGTCTTTGAAAAATTCGCACTGCTCGTATTCAATGATAAGAATTGACCGAATGCAGTACGCCGTTTTCATAACGGCCACGTACAGGATTTCTGACTGCGATTTTCGCCATTAAGTGACTACCGATGAATACCTAAATCTGTTCTGCAATGGCGCTAAGAAAGATTCTCGATTGATTGATTGATTGATTGATTGATTCGTGGTTGTACTGTAGTTAGAAAATAGATGAATGATCTTGTGTGTGATTGTGTGCAGTTTGATCAAATCTCAATATATAAACAAATAAGAGAACTTGATAAAATACGAGCTACAGGTTAACCATGATTTTGAGACAAAAGTCAAAAATCAGGGAAAGATAGTGTTTCCAGGAAGAAAGAGACACAAACCCCAAAATAAAAAATGAAACAGAAAGAACAGAAGAAGAGTTAATGTTGTCGACGCGATGCTAAACAGTCGCGTCTTTAAAGGCAGAGGAACTGTTAATGTTGTCGAACTATGCTACTACGTTCAACGTTAAAAATACAACTCATGTCTCTATAGTACTCTATAAAAACGCATTTATTAAACTATTACCTGAATTAATTATTCATTCAAATTGTTTTCTGACTTTCAACGGCAAAAAGTTTAAAATGAAAAGTCATCGAAGTGTTTAAGGCAAGCCCTTCAATCTGAATGGTAAACAGTGTTTATTCTAGCCACCTTGACATTGGAGGGGAATTTGAAATGTATGTTTGGGGGGCAAGGTCTGAGTCTCCAAAAATCTTGACAAGCATAAAAAGGTAATCGTCCTTTTCAAACATAGTCCTTTTCAAATGTTCCTTTTAAACTGCGATGACAAGCGCAAAAAGGTCATCCTTCCAACCTTCCTTATGTAATTTACCCGTCTCAAATACCCTGGCAAGCAAAAAATTGTCATCCCTACATTTTTCCCCTCTCCAAAAAATAAAAAATCACGTCGTCACACTTTTGGGGGGAAATTTCCATCCCCATGCAACATATAAAAATTTTGGAGGGGATTTTTAAAATATGGGGGAAATTTTCCCCAGAGAAGGCCTAGAATAAACACTGATGGTAAATAATCGTCCATCAAATATTATTTATTAGTACTTTAGACATTTGAAAGTCTTGTTTACAGTACTTTCTTGAACAAAGAATACTCGACACCACTGAAGTGCAAGCCATACGTCGTTAAATAAATCAGAAGAGGTGTAAAGTTGTAGAGTTGCCTATGCAGTGTAGGTACAGTGTGCTACTGGAAGCAAACATCATTGCCAGCGAATTTAATAATATCAAAGTTCAACTGTGTCCTGTACTAGAGTATCAATTATTTTAATACTGATCCGTGCTAAGTGTAACAAAAATACTGATGCATGATACTTGTTTAGAAATGTATCTAGGTTCAAGATACACAATACCTATCCTGCTTCTGGATACGTAGGCCCTATAATATTGACACTTTTATCCAGGGCCGCCGAGAGAAATTCCGGGTCCCGGAGACAAAAAAATTTGCGGGCCCTTAAGAAAAATTTATCAAGTCTCCGAAAAACCTGACAAGCAAAAAAAACAAAAAAACGTTTTCAACTCTCCAAAAACAGCCTGACAAGCAAAAAAACCTTATCGTCATCGGATCTGGGCCCCTGAAAACTCAATGGGGCCCGGGTACAATATACCGGCTGCACCCCTCTCCTCAGGCCTGCTTTTATCTTTGATGTTACCCAACACTGTCCTCATATTTTTAGAGTCCAAGCTTCACAGCCATAGGTAGACAAGGCACTACTAACTATAAACAAGTAAAAAAATCCATAAAACTGCAAAGAAAAACTCGCAAACTTTCAAATGAAAACATGACCAGAGAGTAAGATAACGAGTTAAGGCGCACAAAAGCTGGCGTTTAGGTTCATATTAGCTGTTCATATTTTGTCAAAACTTTATTAAACCCAAAACCATCGATTAATTTAAACGTTCTTATTTGACTTTACTTTTACAGATTATAAATAATAATTTCATCCATTAATGGTTATTAAATCAATTTTTAAAAACAAAAAATAAAGTGATGAGTAAGATAACCGAGTTAAAACTGGAACAAAAATATTAGATATTTTCATATTACACGTTCATATTTTAAAGCAAAAATTACTTTATTAAACCCAAAACCATCCGATTAATTTAAAATTAAATACTTGAATTTACTTTTACAAATTATAAATAATAATTTCATCCGATTAATGGTTATTATGTCATTATTTTTAAAAACATATATAATATCAGAGATGATGACAATTAGACAAAAATCTAATCAATTAAAACTGGAATTCGTTGCTTTAGATATTTTTATTAGAATTAGTTCCACATTTTCTTGATTAAAAATTAGCTGCTGTCTAATCAATTATAATTTTTAAATATTATCGATGTTCGCGAACAGTTGACACACCACGCATAACAGTTTTAAAATATAATTTAATATATATGATTAGCTGCAAATGGTTGGAAATGGCTGGCATTTCCAGTTGTCATACAATCATACAAAATATATAATCTATCACTATAAGTTTTCCTTGCTAATGCTACCATGATCATCTCAGCATTATACTATGAGCATGCGTTTCAACAATTCTCAGGCTGCCTCGGATGGCTAATTGTCATGTAATTAAAAATAATTAGAACTAGGTAAATTAATTGATTGTACGATTAGCTGATAAAATTTTTTGATTCAATTAAATTAGCTGGTCATCTAATCGATTAGCTAATCAATTACTTCCTAATTGATTAATTACCCATCTCTGATATATATATAGCTTTTCATTTATATTTATTTAAATCAGGAACAACTGGATTAATGCTAATGCATGGACCTTGACTGATTCTTGACAGATTATTGATAGATAAGCTGTAGTATAATTTATATCAATCTGCATTGTAATCAGTTGATTTCATTTGTCATCTTGCTTCGTACTCCAGTTGATAAATGGCGATACGAGACCGATCATTCTTGTCATAACGCCACACCCGCACTGTCCCGTAGAGATCCCACCCAGACCCCATCTACGGGCCTCTTCAATACGTATGCAAATAGGGGGAATAAACGGGTTATATTATGAAACATAGGAAAGAATTCGACACCGGCATTCAAATGCATGCACGTAATGCATGATCATGCACTGCAAGGCTACTCGTAGGCTATTGTTTGCGTTAGGAATATTTTTACGCCCCCTAGCACCCCAACACCCCCAATTTTAAACCAACACCCACAACACACACCCAATTTCAGCTATTGGATGACCTTTTTTGCTTGTCAAACTTTTTGGCAGGGGACCCCCAGAATTTACCGACACCCCTCAAATTGATAATCCTAGAAATAACCCTGGTTTGCGTGGCTGTCCGGAAATTTGTACCGAGATACGGTGGGATCGGAACCAAAAGATTCAAGTTAATTGACATCAACACCGTGGCAAACCAGTCCAAAAACCAGTGCTTAATCTAGACTCCATGGCAGGACCCCGGGGTGAAACTGACAAATCCGGGGGAAAACTGACAAAGCCGAGGGGAATTCTGCTAGGGGGCTGCTGTTAGTTAATGTAGTATGCCAAAATTTCCGAGGGGAAAAGAGCAATTCCCCCCGGAAACGGCCTAGGTTAAACCCTGCCACAAACCTAGTAATAATGCATGTTATAGTAATTAAAATGAAAACACTATAGAAACAAACCAACTAGTTTTACAGCTTCAAATCTGAAGTTTTAAGTAAGATGGCTATTCTTAATAGCATTTCTAGCAATAAAATCATTTTTCAGTGCGATGCATGAAATTTGTTAGCTAATAATTCGATGAACATGAAATTTGTTTGACCTCGCCGCGGTCCGTTCAGGAAGCCCCTGCGGTCCGGACTGTGGACCGCGGTCCTTGGTCTGAGTGTCCTGATGTACTGTATATATAGTATGACACATTTAATAAAAGTTATCAGCAATTCAGAGCTCAAGTACTGTATATCTGTATACGGAATACACGCTTGATATGCATTTTAGGAAAATGTCGTTTCAGATTAAATGTGCTTGCCATCGGTAAGTGGAAAAGAAAGACTTTCGTTGAAGACATCTACCAGCGCTCTTTATTTATTTTGATTGTTATGCAATGGAAATGCGTGCCACTTGCTTAGGAAATCGAATATCAATGCATTAAAAATTACATTGATGATGACATCCTATTTAATAATTTCCATTTATTGACTGCATTGGGCAGCCAGTTTTAAATTTTCGTTGTTTAACAGGGAAATATTGCATCACGAGACGTCTTAAACTTCGGTTTGTTGTTGTTACTCGCTCTAAAAAAATCATTGCTAAATTTTTTTAATCAGGAACTTTATTAATTCAATTTAAAGACGCAAGACTAATCAGACTCAAAATCAGTTGACGATGTCAGACTAGATCTAACTTCTTCATCCACCTTTTTAATAATAATAATTATGCACTTCTATAGCACCAGTTATAATACCCAAGGTATCAATCGATGGTACTTCGAAATCAATCCGCAAAAGATCCAGGTCATTCCAGAGATCAGTCAGAGGGACAGCAAATGGCGCTATGTCCTGCGTTGTCACAAAATACCTGCTGCTCACTTTACCGCCTCCTCCCCCTCCTCCTCCTCGTTATCAGTCAGCCGTGTCACGTGATTCGTGACGTCTCTGTCCTTCGCTTCCCTTTCGCTCAGATTCTTCTCCCTCCACCGAACCATCTGCTGTTCAGTCTTCCACGTCGCCCATCCATCCGCCCTCCCGCCACACATCGAGACAGGCCGAGACCGCGTCGATCGCCGCCGCCGCCGCATGACAGCGCCCATCCCCAGCGCCGTCAGGACGTACGCGAGACAACCGCCGAGCAGGATGACGCCGAGACGGACTCGGTTCCTGGCCGCCCGACAGTCGTCGTCCGCCGCCGACCTCAGCCGGTCCCTGACCTCCGTCTCCTCCTCTCGTATCAGCGTTTCCGTCTCGTCCGCTTGCGTTTCGTCGTCGTCGCCACTGATGCTGCGCCCGGGGCCGAGGCCGAGGCCGGGCCGGGCCGGGCCGCCTCCGCCGGAGGGGTCGCCTCCGGCTGTAGGCACCGCACGCGGACGGGTCGAGGGAAGAAGCAGCGACTGGTCCGGCGGGGGAGCTGCTGGCTATCGTCGCCAGGATATCCCGGCGACAGGACGCCAGCTCCGGGAAGAGGAGAACGTGACTCCGCGTCCGCCAATCGTCACTCCTCCTCCTCCTCATCCTCGTGCCACTGCCGCCCCCGTCGACCACCGGGTACGATTGTCGGTAGAGGCGGAACAGGGCTTCGGCGCCGTAGGAGAAGTTGACGTAGTAGAACGTCTCCCGGTGACTCAGACAGACGCGGGAGTCGAAGATCCGGCAGAGCACCTGCTCCGCCCCCAGGTGACTGATGGCCGCCACCAGGTACCCGTACGAATGGACCCACCGGTACCGCCGGCCCCCGCTTCCGTCTTCGTCGCAGTCTCCTCGTCCGCAGACCTCGCGGTTCAGCCATCCGATCATCGTGCTCATGACGTCGCCGTAGAATTCCATTTCGTCCCGGAAGTAGATGGCGCCAGTGTCGATTTCGTCGACCAGTGAAAAGCGATGGTTGCCTAGAACGGCCGAGAACAGGTGTTTCGAACGGAACATTCGATGAGCAGAGCGTACATTGTTTGTCGGCGGAGAGGACGACGGGGCGTCCATTAGGGGAGGTGGCCAAAAGGTCAGGTTCTCAAGGGCGCGGTCGGTTCGACGGCGTTCTTCTTCCAGATCTTTCCTCCTTGCGTTCTGAGTGTCACGTGATCGATCGGTAATATACATGACTGTCAATTCTTTTCAAAAAGAAAAGGAAACAAATCAAATTTATTTTACAGATTTTTAGCATCTCAGGAGAAAACTCACTGACAAGTATTAAGGAATGAGAGAACAGAGACGAAGGGAATAATGCTTTTGTGGTTACTGGTATATTAGGATCACAATGCGACAATCTTCCATTGTGGACAGAGCTATACAGTGATGGAAACATAGGTAGTAGACCTGTCTCTAGCTCCAGATATTCTATTTAATCCCAACAGAATGATTTTTTACTTTGACGATAACTTTCAAATCACGTGATTAATTTGTCTCAAACAGGATTCAACGCAGACTAAGAAAGCTAACTATTGAATCCAAATTCCAATTAGGCCTAGTTCATTTCAGAGCTGTCAAAACAACTGCTGTTCAGGGAATGAAAGAAAGACAAAGAAAAAGGTTGGCACATACAGTAAACTTTCGAGTCAAACTTTGTCGGTGACATCGAATTCTAGGCCTAATTATTGATCGCAAATGTCTTTTCGTTTCTAATCAGTGTTCGAACAGACAAAAACTGCGTATTAAGACAAAGTGCTGAAGTGGAGTGCGGACACATGATGACACTCGCCTCTTTCACGATTTAAGTGTAGAATGACGTCGGCCAAACGAAATGTTTCTTCCATTCTGTCTCGATCGATTTCCGCCTCTAAGAGATTCTATGAGGAACACACAAGTTGGCGTTTCTAAATACATGATTAAAAATATAATGTTATTATTATTGTTACTATTATTGTTACTATTATTATTATTATTATTATTATTATTATTATTATTATTATTATTATTATTATTATTATTATTATAACAATGACGATGATGATGATGATGATGATGATGATAATAATAATAATAATAATAATAATAATAATAATAATAATAATAATAATAATAATAATAATAGGGTTTTCAGTGGTTCAGTTGGGTCTACCCTTGTGAGACCCACTGTATTTCACCCATCCATTCATTCACATTAAATATATTTATCTACTCTGGGTAGGGTTTAGACATAGTACCATTAGACTCCATGCCAAAGCACACACCATTATGCTATCCAATCACACCAATCTCACTCGTTGCCCTTTTGTCCTCTGGTAGGTTTTATTCCTGCATTGTCCCTTTTTTTCTTCTTGTCCTTGCATTCAGAACCTTTTTCAAAGAAAATTTATCACCGCACTAAACACAGAAAATTTGTAGACATTCTCTAAAAACAAGCAAAAAAGGTCGTTCGGAAAATTTATCACAGCACACAGATCAGAAAATTGTCACTTCAACGCTGCACATTTTCAATTTATCACCACATTTTGTGTCTCACTGCACGTTAAAAAGGCCCTTGCTTGCATCTGCATATAACGAATCTTTGTGCAGGACCGTTTTAAATCACAGGCATGGTAGACACGTGCAGTGTTTAATCTAGGCCGTTTCCTCGGGAAAATTGTCCTTCCCCCGGAAATTTCAAATTCCCCACCGGACATTTTGGAATACTACATGGACTAACAGCGGTCCCTAGCAGAATTCCCCCCGGCTTTGTCAGTTTTCCTCCCCGGCTTTTTCAGTTCCCCCCCGGAGTCCAGGAGTCTAGAGTAAACACTGGGCACGTGCCTGGAGCCCCCGCGAAACAGGGTGCCCCAGCGGGCGGACAAGTTTTTCCGATGCTTCGTTTTGAATGTACGGCTACTTTCGATTTTCTGATGCCGTAAAAAAGTCCCGCAAGCAAAATAGGTCATCACCGCCTTCCCGAAAGAAATTCCGACAAGCAAAAAAAGTCATCACCGTTTTTAGGTGTTTAAAGTAGGTCGTCACTATTTTTTTTAAAAATGTCTTGGCCCCCTTTTTCAAAATGCCTAGGGCCCCCAAACTTCTCTGAAAACGGCACTACCTTTGTAGCCTGTAATGTCATAAATATCTCATTCACTTCATATGCAATAGAGAAAGTCGTTTGAGTTGCGATGACGCGCAGCAGTTGAACACGCGATCGTTCGTTCACTGTTCTCTCCTGCGCTGTTCCGCATATTTCAGCTGCTTCGTCCTCCGGTGTCTTGTGTCCCGCCCCGTCGCCCCTCGTCTGACACCAACTCACTGATTCGCATCGAATCAGAAGCTCTCCCCCCACTCCCGTCTTCTTTTCTGCCCGTCTCAATATGTCTCTCTTTTACTGGATCGGTCTGCTCTTTGATCCCTTAGCACGTTCTCAACACGAGTCTTCTGCGTGCGAAAATATTACCAATGTACGTATCTGATAAATAACGTACACCGGTCATCAAATGGCGTATACCACAAAAATTGACGACGTTCCTTACAAGTCGTGACCCCACATTCCTCGCCCTCCTTCCTCTTCCTCTTCCTGTTCATCTTCTTCTCGTTCTCCTCCTCCTCCTCCTCTATCTCTGTCTGTCTCCGTCTGTCTGTCTTGTCTCTGTATATCTGCCTGCCTGCCTTACAACTATTCGTCTGTTTCATCAGTCAGGGATTTTCAACTGCCGTGCCTTATATGCTTCATTATAGGATCGAGGCCTACGTGCTTTTCGTGGGTGGACCTTATTTTTTCACTCTTCGAAACCTTAGGGACAAAAATGTTGCAGATTTTGCCAGCAAAAGGAGAGCATGGTACGTTGAAACTCCATTGGCTAAGGTTTACTGCAGCTTTGAAGTTAGGCAGAACCTTGCCGCTGTTAATATAGTACGATTCGTGGAAACCTTAATTAGAAGCCGAAGTCTACGCGATTCCTGAACGCTAAGATGAGATTAATTTAACCTCTTAACTGGGAACCCCGGATATATCCGTCCATTTTACATTGAGTTGCAGTTAAATACACGGTTAATGGGGTTAAGCTCACGAAAAGAATTCGTAAATCGCAATAAAATGCACCAAAAAACATCCGCCGAGAACTATGTTATTCTTGAATCAAGAATTTCAAATAAAATTTCAAGGCCAAAGCTCAAATGTGTTATATCTGTTATAGTTTATCACAACGAGTGCTACCACTATGGCAATTCTAGTGATGTCTCGCATTGGCGAAGCTACGGGGAGGGGACATGGGATGTCTTCCTGTTCAGGTTGGGAGTGACCGTGGATTTGCGCAAAATCGTTGAGAAATTCTGGGTAGGTACTGTAGGTAGCGTGCTCGAAGAGAACACGTGAATTTCGAAGAACGTCTCCACGACACTTTTTGCTCTTCGAGAGTTTAACTTTTTACTCGAAAATTTTGATGTCCCCCTCCTATTCCGGAACCCTGGCTACGCCACTGATGGGATATGTTTGATGAAAATTTTACCGATGCTGCCAAGACTCGCATCTAAATGAACCCAAATTCATAAGGATATTTTGTGAAGACTTTTAGAAAAGTAGACTATTGAAAAAACTCCTTCCTGCCTGATAGCTTATGTAGATAAATAGAAGAGCGAAGAGAAGACAAGATGTCGTTGGAATCAGGACGAAGATCAGACGACAGAATTTTCGCAGCAACCACCTCGAATGGTAGCCTTTCCATCTGGAAAGACGAACCAAAGACCTCCTCTTTTCCACGCATATGGAACACGGAGAAGACGTGCAGGACGACGACCGCTGAGGACTCTGGCACAGGCGACCGGCCTTGAACTTGACCTTGACCTGAGCAGCAGGAGACGTTTTCCAAAGATCCGGAGTGTCCTGCGCCAGGCAGAAATATTTCGATCTGGAAAGGTTGTTCCTCTTCGGTCGCGTCCGTCTGGTGTCCTCTGCTCGCCTGGAAACGGCGGTAGAATCGGTGGAAGATGCAACGGAGGGCGGGGGAGGTACCGGTGGAACGACGACGCAGGATGGAATGTTACCAACCCACCTCGGGTGTTTTCTCATGCAGGACGCATTTCTGCTACACATGACGATTTCTTCATTCGATTATTCCACCAAAGATCTTCCACTTTGACGTTCCAATCTGACGCTGTTTATGAGTAAAACTGAAAATGGCTCAGAACTCGAGCGAACATCTTTAAAATCCACGACTTTCAAGCGACTAAATCCATCCACGTACAGTATATGTTGACCCCCTTTTCTTCCGCGCGATATCTGGCTAAAAGACCGACTAGTTCGCACCAATTTAAAAATGCATTTCCTGTCAGTTTTTGTCGATGTCCAATCGTTAAAAACTTTACGTCAGCAGAGACGCTGTCACTATTTTCCTTTTCCAGTTAGAGTAATGGCGGAGACCGTCACCTATTGACGTGCTTCGTGTCTTGAAGACGTTGGTCGGCGTTCATATATACGAGGGTCGGCGTACATGCGAGTCCGATATGGACCGGTGCCGAGGCATGCATGCGACACATGGTTCTCATTCGAGTCAGAAGTCGATCGTAGTTGGAGATCGTTCGCTGGAGAGAAGGGGTCGCGAAATCAAAAGGAATATTCGTCGCTGTCCGGTGAAATCGTCATGCAGTGAATCTTGATTAGTGATCCCAAACGAGAAATAAACCCGATAGGAAACTTATGATAGGTGTTCTAAAATGACAAATTCTGATCATCCTTGCTTAATGTAATGTAGCCTAGTACAGAGCTTCCCAAAATGGTGGTCCGCGGACCAGTGCCGGTCCGCGAGCCCTTCTTCTTTGCCGGTGAGTTGAGAAAACGTGAGTTCGAGTTTAGAAAAATGATTACAAAAAAAGTTAAATATTTTTCATTCCTGTTTGATGATTTTAGCACAAATTGTTTATTTATATTAAGATCTAGAATTAAATATAAAAAATTTTAAAATACAAATTACAAGGAAAATTCGTTTTTAAATGGCACCGGTCCCTGGTACAAAAAGAAAATTTTATGCCGGTTTGCGAAAGTAAAAAGTTTGGGAAGCACTGGCCTAGTTATATAGGATTAACAATTTGAGATCCAGTTTAGACCTACGGGACGTCATCGTTTTAAACTCTACATAAAACTTACCACTGTTCGATGCGCTACAACCTTCAAGTCATCAATTACCAACGCACAATATTATGTGAAATAGTCGTCGTCTTCCCCCTTCCGACTAAATGGCTAGTCCATGCGTTGTTTTTATAGAGTACTAGAGACATGGGTCGTATTCGCAGTACTTAGTGGCACAGACGCGACTGCTTAACGACTGTTTAGCATAGCGTCGACAACATTAACTGTTCTTCTGCATTTAAACACTATGATTTTTGACTGCTTTGTCTCAGTTGGTTAATAATATCAAGTTTATATAAGCTTTGATCAAACTGCACACAATAGGATTGTAAATTCGACCTTGGTGTATGTTTACCGTAAAGTGTATCTTGTATCTAGACACGTTTGCATATCGGTATCAGTATCTAGATACACCTTGGACAATTGGACAACGTACCAAGTATCAGTATTTTGATACATTTCGCTTAGGTATCAGCATCTGCGTCTGCGATGCTTAACAAATGCAGACTATCTGACTTACCAAACATTGCATGATGCAGTGACTTTCATGAATTCCTGACATTTCGCGAATCGTTTTTGCTGCTTTCAGCGATCTTTATCTTTCCGCTCACAGTTTGTAATCGCTGCTGGCAAATTTTAGGCAGTAAATCTTGCTAGAAATCTTATTAATTTTCCCATTAAGACCTAAAAGGCAATTATTTTTAATGTATCTTCTTCCTTCCTCACTTTTGTATCAGCATCGTCTCCTTCTCATTTGTTACATCTTGAAATCTTATTAATTTTCCCATCTAATGGAAACTATCACTCCTTTGCATCATGAAGTATCAGCAGAACGTATGCACAGGATTAAGAAGAAATTAGGAATAAGCAGCAAAGAAAAAGTGGAAGCAGATTGCCTTGATTCCGTTCGAGACAGCAAAACAAGATAATTATATAAAATGAAAATAGAAAAACAGACAGACAGATAGATATATAAAGAGAGATATAGAGCTAGAGATATACTGTATAAACGAATGGATATAAGAATGAATATATGAATGTATATATTGCATGCATGTATGTATTGGTGAATGAACGAATGAATGAATGAATGCATGAATGCATGAATGATTGGTTTGGATTGAAAGGCAGACAGACAGACAGGCAGGCAGACAGACAGACAGGCAGGCAGACAGACAGACAAATAGAGAGAGAGAAAAGAAGCAGCACGAACCATGTACGCAGTAGTTCAGTCTTCTCGATTAGGCGGCAAATGAAGAAAAATGCAGTCGAAACACGAAGGAAAAATGAACGAGACGACGGAGGGACATTATCACAGGCGACCGGAGGACGATAAACCTTCGAAGCCCTAAGACGGGAAGTAAAGGACGCATCTGGAAGAAAGTAGAAATGGGGCGAAGGGAACTGGGGCGAGGGGTGGCAGCAGAGGGCAACGCGAAGACGGCCTAAAGGCTTGGATAGGAAGAAGAGGATGCTGCGACGGACAGACACTAGATGGCGCAGTACTATCTCCTGTCCAACCAATCGATGCTGTCATTCATCCTCATAGCGGTACCAGCAGAAATCACATCACATCGGATGCCGCTGACCTATTACAAAGTTTAGACGTTTTTGGTAAATATATAATAAATAACATGTCGAGATTATCGGGTCCGTAGGCTATGGCGTGAATTCGCCATTCGCTGAATTTTTTTCTCGGACTGTCTCACTTTTTCGTCTGCTTCTCCCCGGATCTCAGTGGATCATGCTGCCCATCGGCGTAGCCAAGAGAGGCACAGAGGGCGACACCCCTATATTGGATATAAATTTGCTGTGAGATTCGTGCAAATCCGATGGGAAAATTTTATCTTGGGGGTGATTGTGATAAGTTAGTACATGGCCAGGAAAATTTCTCCTAGGCTGGCTCAAGATTTGAATCCAATATTAACCGAAATATTTTTTGCAAACAACTAGTAAAGTTTGCTGAATAAATAAATCATAAAACTTCTTTAGAGAATTATTATTATAAGAATTAAAATCTTCGTCAGATGCTAAGCATGATGGTTCATCAATCCCGGAAAGGCTGAAGAGACTGTCCGCTTAATATTAGTTAGGTCCACAGATACAAGTAATTGATTTTATCATTGAGGGATACTTGTATTATTACTCTATGGAATGTTATAAAATGTAATGAAAAATTTTATGGTGTGATGACAACGTTTACTTGATGTCATTGATAAATATTCAAACATTTCTTGGTTTGAAAACAATATATTTCAAGTATGTTTCGTGTACTAAGGTTAAGAATATAATTATTAGAGTTATAGGCTAGTTATAATGGAACCGGGTCACTGGGTCACCGGGTCAGTGGGCCAGTCTTATTTCGGGTCACTGGGCCACCGGGTCTCAAAATGTGACCCGTTTCTAACTCTGGTTTGATTACATAATTATCTTTTAAATTTTTCCAATGACTCCAACTGAGTGGTCTTGCCACTGCACCTGTGTAATAACTTACTTTTTAGAATCATACTTTACAATGTTCTGACAATGTGCTGACATTTTTATGAACAATCAATCTATTAATACTGCGATATATCATATATATATAATACTTAAATACTGACTCTATGCCTTCCCCCTCAATTACCCGCCTTTAGTCATTGGGTCTAAAGTCTAAGATTATTGGGAATTTCTCTATTCACCTTCGGATCTCACGTCCGCCTTTTACTTCGGAATTATTTAATCGATAGAGGGCTCCACCCTATGCTATAGTACGTTATCTTCTTTAGATTTAAAGATAGACTAATTCAACAGGCTGTTTGTAAAATATTTAATGTTTATTATAAAGATAATATCGAGTGTATACGGCATGTGTGTCAAACATACGGCCCGCGGGCCGGATACGACCCGCGAAAGCTTTTCATCCGGCACGCGTGTAGGCCTATGTGGCTGAATACAGGAAAAGAACTATGGTGTACTTTAGGGCTACTTCATTTAATGCGTGTTCAAAAAAGTACAAAATTATGAAAATCGGAAATTACATATATATAAAACTCAAATTTTTTGCCTACGATAGAGATGAAATTGAAATAAAATTTTTGAAACCATTTTTGTATACTGTTTTCTGTTGTTTCTGTCCCAAGCGCCCCCAGTCGACTCAGCTGTGGATGAGAACATCGGGTGTTAACTCGGTGGAAGGAAAGGCGGCGAGGGAAAGGCTGGCAATCCGCCCTCATTCGTCGTTTCCGTGTATAACTGAAGGCGCTAACCCTAAGGTTCTCCGACGGGTCCGCGATGGCCTATGGAGTGTAGGGCCTACCTTTACCCTTTGTGTAATAGGCCTACTGTAGTAGTTTTAACGTTGTATACGAAATGCCGCCCTCGGAAATGTGCAGCCGTAGGCGGCAGCCTAGTTCGCCTAGAGGTTAAGCCGGGCCTGGCCTCAGCATTTTTTTACATCAGGATTCAGGATATTCTCAAACTTGTACTCGGCATTTCCCGGTCAGGTCTTTACCATCAGAAGTATCCGTGTGCTGAATAATGAATTCAGACAAATTGCGGAATATTACTTTCCAGAAGTACTTGGCTCTTGATTTCACTTTTGCTTGCGGGTAGTCTGTCCTGTGGCTCTCTATGTCTCTGTCTCTGTCTGTCTCTCTGTCTGTCTCTCTGTCTCTGTCTCTCTCTCTCTCACTGTTCCTGCCTCTTTCTGTGTGTCTCTGTGTGTCACTCTCTCATCGTTACTGAACTGAATGACCGCATAGGCCAGAATTATGGTTATGTTAGGCCTATGCTGTTATTGTGCTGTGTCATTGAGAGCGAGGCAGTGTCTATTTTGAATATTATAGTGTTGTAAAATATTATAGTGTTCGATGATAGCAGCTAAAGCAGGGCGCAGATCAAAGTTAATTCTCTCGTCCTTTTTGAACCCTAATTATTGGCAGTGTTGGGTAGTAACAAATTACAAATAACAAAAATTACTGTAACAATTACTTGTTTGAGTAACAATGTCAATAATAGACCTAGGCCTACGCTATTGCCTTAAATTGGGCCCCGCGCGTCGCTTGCTGCCTCTGGCCTCGCGTACTCTAGGGCCGGACTTGCCTATTGCGCCGCTTTTCAGTTAATGCACTGTAGGCCTAGCACAATCGCACAAAATTCAAGTCAATTCCAGAATTTC
Organism: Metaphire vulgaris; assembly: GCA_018105865.1. Taxonomy (NCBI): domain Eukaryota; kingdom Metazoa; phylum Annelida; class Clitellata; order Crassiclitellata; family Megascolecidae; genus Metaphire; species Metaphire vulgaris. The sequence continues at coordinate 5,308,489 of CM030837.1, read as the reverse complement.
CGGTCGGACAATTATCGAAAAGTTTCCTCAATGATTTAGAATAGCAACTGTGGAAATACAGAATCTTATTTTTACCGTTGCTTTCCCGAAGGAATTGATTTCACTTTCGTTTTCTAGAAATCAGGTTGCACGCAGCTCTCCTCCTATCTCCCCTCTCTCTAATAATGCACGTAACTATGGTCAGAACGCGAAAGAGCAGACTACATTGGCGTTATTACATTGTAATGAACGTGGACATGATATTTGCTTCGACCTTTTGAGAGAATGTAATAGCCAAAGGTTATCAGGGTGTTATACTCGTGTCAGTTGTATTAAAAGATATAGGCCTATAAATATGGATGATGAAATCAGGCAGGAAAAGACAGAGCCATATCTTTGCGAACCTTGCAGAATAAATTGGGATGAGCATCAGGATGGGAAAATTTTAGCAACAATGCGTTGTATTGATTGCGATGAGAATCTGTGCGAGAGATGTAAGGACCAACATTTAAGACAGAAAATGTCGAAGAACCACGTAATTGTTGCAATAGAAGAGTTTCCGGAAAAAGGAGAAACTGAAGAAGCCATTTCCTCGACAACGCAGACAACAGACACTCTTTCTACTTCTTCCAAAACAACTCGAGAAGAAAACCCGGATGACAGAAACTTCCAAGCAGAACCGACCGAGAACAGAGATGAGAAGACAATGATATTGACTAACCAGACAACAGATGTCCTTCCCGAATCTTCCAAAGCAACTCAAGAAGAAAGCCCGGACGACGGTAACTTCCAAGCCGAGTCTACTAAGAAGAGGAAGGGAAATAAAATGCTCTCAACTAACCAGAAAATCGATATCCTTTCAGTTCCGTCTGTAGAAAGCCAGGAAAAGAATATGACGGTGATTTCAACATCAAATAGAGGTTAGTTGATTCTTAGAAACAAATTGCAAAAAGACAAAAGTAAAATCTTCAGCATTCTATGCAGAATTTATGACAGACAACGTTTCGTAGCAACAAGCAATTTGCAATTATTAAAGAAACACTGCTTCATTTTGTCACGTGTCTGAAAGATATTTTCGTTGCTTGATGCTAATAAAGTCAGAAATCCTGTAGGCTAAGTGGTTCATGGTTGAATATCTTCTTTTTGTTCTTTTTTTATCACGCAGAAGCTGTCAATTGCTCTTGCCAACAATTAATAATTAAGCTTGTAAATTATAAAATGCAATTATTTTAATAAACTCCTTAATCTTAGGCGAATCTTTTCCGAAAGGCATTGTTTCCGTCTAAGGACAATATCGTCCGGTAGAAAACAAATTTGCTTTAATTAAGACGGGGCCTAAAGATTCAGATACATTCGATTACAGTACAGTAAATAAATAACAGATAATATACAGTATATAGTATTGAATTTAAAGATGATCTGATTAACTTCTCACTGTCATCTGGTAGTTTCCCATTATCTTACTCATGTACTTATGCTTCCAATGATGAAAAAGCAGCATTTGACTATAATATAATAATAATAATAATAATAATAATAATAATAATAATAATAATAATAATAATAATAATAATAATAATAATAATAATAATAATAATAATAATAATAATAATAATAATAATAATAATAATACAAGGTTTAAAGTGGTTCAGGTGGGTTTGCTCTTTGTGAGAACCACTGTTGCACCTTCCAATCTAGTATCCTCTGGTACTGAGGTTTATTTTGAAATCATTCACACTCTTAGCCACTACTATCTTCTAGTCCAATTCATTCCATCTGTCCACAACTCTTGCACTAAAAAAGTGCTGTTTGTGTCTCCTAATCTATTTCTTAAACAATTTCATGTTGTGTCTTCTGTTTCATTGTAAAAAAAAACCTTTCACTTGGCATTTCCACATTGTTTGTTAGTATTTTATATGTCTCAATTAAATTCCGTCGCGTTCTCGTGTTTTCCAAGGTTGTCGATCCACAGTGTTTTAGCCTTTCTTCATAGGTTAGTCTCTGATACCTTTGATCATCTTTGCGGCTCTGTGTTGTACTCTTTCTAAAGTCTCTGAGTATTTCTTCAGGAATGGACACCATGCTTGAAAACAATACAGTGGCGTAATTCTCGGGGATGGGATGTTGATGCCGGAGTGGAGATGTGATTTTCCCCCTTGAATGTCCCTGTTGGACGGTGTGGAAGTTGCTTAGGAGAGTCACATGGGATCGCCGTCTAGTTCGACACGGGTGTGCCACAACAATATGTCACACTTGAGAGAGAGAGAGAGAGAGAGAGAGAGAGAGAGAGAGAGAGAGAGAAACCAGACAGACAGACAGAGACAGAGAGAGCAAGCGATCGAATGAACGGATGAGTGACCGAGTGAGTGAATGAGTGAGTGAGCGAGAACGATGTTTCAGATATGAGCAGTCAGTATATTAAAATAGGCAAGAGCCTCTCCCTGAAACCGTTTACCTTATTACCGGTCGCCGGTAAATATATAGGCTACGGTTACTTGTTTAGCAGGAACGCTTGACAACTAGCCATTTGAAACGGCCGGGGCTTGATCCGTCGGAATTGCGAGCTACAGACCAGTCTCCAATCTTACGTTTCTATCTAAGCTGTTAAAGAGGGTTGTTAACAGGCAGCTCATAGCCTATGAGTCATAGGGTTTCTCACTGCTAATAGACTCATGCCGCACGATCAGTCAGCCTATCGTCGGGGGCACTCGACTGTCACTGAATCCGCTATTCTTAAGATTTTCAATGATCTTGTTGATGATGTGCCGAACGGGAGACTTGCACTCCTGTCTTCTTGACCTCTCGTCGGCATTTGATTCTGTAGATCATAATCTCCTTATTCGCCGACTCGAGATATCGGTCGGTGTGTGTGGTTCCTCCTTGCGGTGGATAACTAGTTATCTCTCTCTCTCTCTCTCTCTCTCTCTCTCTCTCTCTCTCTCTCTCTCTCTCTCTCTCTCTCTCTCTCTCTCAGATAATGCAATCTGTAATGTCACTAATGTGCGGTGGGAAACTCTCTGTGGGGCGGAGTCCGTACTGTGGGGCGGAGTCCGTACGTACAGGGTCCGTACTTAGCCCATCATTTGCTAACTTCAATAAATTACGCACTTAATTTGTTTGACCCAATGCATGTAGAAAACGCATCCACGATGTTTGCGTAAGCTATTTACAAAGAAAACACACCCGACCTGAGCGACCTGCCGTTGAGCGACAGGCATTGCTAAGAGCAAATAGACAACGTCTGACTAATAAGCATTCACATCATTTTTGCTGCATGCTTACTTTGTTCAGTTGTCTGTTACACGAGAAATGGTATTTTAATGATCTGGCAATCGACAAATTAATGATTGAAAATCTCACTGATTTTAGCCCCAGACACAATAATAACCCATTGTTTCGACTGCAAAAATCTTGAATTTACTTTTTACTCCTCTCTAAATTTTGGAGCTCACATATCACAACTATCAAAGACCTGTTATGCTCACATTCGCGATCTACGTCGCCTTCGTCCCTACCTTGATATCAAACTCAGAACTTTGGTACTCAATTCCCCCCTCCCTACGCTGTCTACACCACGGTCAAAAATTATAAGTCACATTTTCCTTCACTTCTTGCAACATATCCTCGAGTTTTTCTTTCTAAATAATATTCAAAGCATTTCTCATTTTAAAAAATCAGTTCCTTCATAGATTTAACGTTCCAACCACATTAACCCTTTGGAATAAATGACCTTGCATGAATGACCGCCACCTTTGGCTATAGCAACTTCATACTAAGGTTAAGCGCATAGGAATAAGGAGCTACTGCCGCGATGCTTTTGAAAGCGCTATAGAATTGACGAGATTTTACTTACCTACTTACCCATGTTTGCAGTGCTGAATGTTGATCTGCACAGTGTAAGGCATGCTGAATATTTATCTACTTGCCGTCTTTCGACACCAGTCTGCAGCTCTGTCTCTATTTCTGTCAGTTACTGATGGTATTGCCTCAACCAACGATCACTGAATTTGGCTATTATTGCCCACTACTGATTTTGTAATTCCATTTACAGCTGTACTAATAACTAGATTTCTATGCAATTTTTTATTTTTTGTCACTCCAATAGCGTGATGGTAAACGATTGAAATTGATTAAGTTTGTGAAATGGCAATCTTTATGATGAGTTCATTAACTTGCGATTCCAGAACAAAGATTTCATTCACTAAAGAAACTTATGGAAAATCAGTTTTGTGGATGGCTGGCAGACATTAACTATTCGGAACTAAGTCCAATTTTGCAGAAGCCAATTGCTGAAGAAGGAGATTTGGAGAAATTTTGGCAAGACATTTCTCCGTACTTAATCCAGCGTATCAAAATGTGGAACGGAAACGTTGTAACTCCTCTCAATATCAGTTCAATTTTGAAACGGAAGTCTTTAAAGAAGAAGACATATACCTCTGTGGGATATTCCATATCAAGAATTGACTTCTTAACGCTGGTGCTGAATGCGGCTGATAGGATTGTTGCACAAGATATTGTAGTGAAATTGGCGAAGTTTAACATGACAATTCCACTGGTCATCAAAGACTTAACAGAAGAAGATAAATTCATTATCACTCTCTCACTAATAAAGAACATCGTCATCAAGTGTGAGTCGACTCCTGGTGAGATAATCGAGAACCACCTTTTCTCTGATCAATTTCGTATGATTGTTGCTGTGCGAATTGGCAACAACAACATTGGAAAAAGTACAATTCTTAATCAAATGATGAAAAAGCAGCATGTGTTTTCATCCTGCGTTGAACCGGGAAGTAAGTATGGGCGTCCCCAAACACTCGATGGGATGGTTGAGATGATTTGGTTAACGCAAGACACTTGTAGCGATATGAGTTGGAAACTTACAATCAGTGAACAGTATAAAAGTCAACCACAAAAAGTCGTTCTTTTGGCGAATCTGCATGGCGATGCTCTGTTGCATATCGATGCGATTAAATATTTAGCAAAGCTCTCGTCTTCATTTATCGTGTTCCAAATGCCGGACTGTTCGGAAGAGAAACTCATTCAGCTGAAAGAAATTCTTTCCAGTAGCAGCAGAGTCCATCTTTTGGTCAACCCTGACCATAACGAAACCGATGATTATGACATCTTCACGGATTCACTGACCAACCACGAAACTCAGGAAACGTTGGTCCGAGTAATCGAACAATGTTTGGCACAGAAGCAAATCAATGAATCTGATCGTGTGGGACAAGCTTCAACGCCTGACGGTGATAGCCTTCTACGATATTATAAAACCATAAATTGCCAGCACGTAGATGATATTATGGAGTATGTTTGCAAAAGTGGTTGTCTTAAGATCAAGCAACAAATGAGAAATATTAAGGGGATTAAGTACAGCTCATGGCCATCGGAGTTGAAAACTCTATGTCAGTTGTCATTGACCATATTTTGTCTTCCTGCGGAACAGGCAAAAAATTCGCTGATTTATTTAGAAAAGAAACTCTCCGAACTCTCGTATACGGCATCCGTCTCTGCTCAAACTGATGTCCGCAAGGCAAACGAGACATTGCGAAGTATTGTCCAAGCTCCTAAGAAAACGAATGCTGAGAGCAGATTGAAGCATGAAAGAAAACTAAAGATAGCACGCGATGAATTGCAAAGAGCGATGCAACAAGTCGACGACCTTAACTTAGGTCAAGAACATTTCTTCCGTGTTCTAGGACAAGTCTACACCAAGAGCATGACGGATAGTGCCTTGAAAAAGCTGGCTAATTTGCAGAAACTCCCTGATCATTTGGCGAAATTACTAGTAAGAGGACATGCCATCGAAATTCTGGATGGCGATTCAGGCGAAATGCAATCAATTTGGATTCAGGCTATATTTAATAGCGTTAAGAATGTAAAGCCAGACCTCAAAGTATTCGTGATTAGTATAATAGGTTTGCAGTCTTCTGGAAAATCTACTCTCTTAAATGCCATGTTTTCGTGTAGGTTTGCCGTTTCCGTGGGTCGATGCAGCCGCGGTCTCTTTATGAGAATGATTTTCCTCAACAAAGGGCTGCGCAAATCACACGGATTTGACTGCATTCTTTTGATAGACACCGAAGGTCTATGTTCACCAGAGAAAATGAATGACGAAAAATCGAGTCAGAAAGATCGACTCATGGCAACGTTTGCAATGGGCATTAGTAATTTGACAATAGTAAACATTCTTGGTGAAGGAATGGTGGAAATGACCGAAATTTTGCAGATAGCTATAATAGCAATGGCACGACTGAGATCAGGCGGAATAAGACCAGATATTCTTATGGTTCAGCATTTACAAGAACGAAATGTTGCAAAAATTGATCAGGCAAAGGGTCAGTTCTGTGAAGCAATAAACAATGCATTTGAGCTAATCAGCAAGAATGATGTAGAAATTGGTTCCGCTTCGGCAGAATGTCTGGAAGAATTAGTAACACGCATTCATTCGGGAGACCTTTTCAAACATTTCGGAGCATTTAAAGATGGATCCAGTGTAAATTCGCCTCCGTCGGAAACTTACCATGACGATGTCGTTAATTTATACGAAATACTTCTGAAAAGAGCAAAAAACTGCAAAACCAAAACCACGTTTGAAATTTGGTTTCATCAATTCGAGAGTTACTGGAATTGTGTAAAAGGAGAAAACTTTGCTCTAAATTTTAAGAATGTCAAGCATCTTACAGAATTTCTCATTTTTGAAAAAAAAATTGCGAAAGTCAAGGAAGAAATTGACGTATCTATTCGCTTTCATCGGGAAGTATTTTCAAAAAAAATCAGAGAACTTATTGGTTCTTTGATATTAGACAAAAAGGAAACGAAAACTGATGAATTGCGTGAGAAACTCTTCGAAACATTTGAACATTTGTTGGAACAGATTCCGTATAAATGCGTTGGACAACATTTTTCCTTCAACGAGCCAGACGAAATAGGCAGTGACATTGAAAGAAAAGTAGACTGTGATGCATGCAAAACATTTAAGACAAACTACGACAGTCTTCTTTCTGCGATATCTGGAACTGAATGGGAAGTAGACGTGGTCAGTTCATTGAAAGAGCATCGTGATCGATTGATCATAGTCACTTTAAATATGCTGAGACAAGCTTTCGAAGGATCAATTGTGAGGCAAGGCTACTTTTTAGAGTTTTCTGAATTAATCAAAAAGGAATTAGAAAATGCACTAAACGAAAGACCACATGGTCAATATTCGGACGAAGAAATAAACAGATTCGTTGATAAAGTTTGGTCATCGTTGAAAGAAATAGCTGCTTCAAAGGAAACGCATCCCAATTTAGGAGAATATTTCTATGAGGCGGTTACTATTGAATATGCTGGGACTGACATACCAGAACGGTTCAAGTCACCGATTATTTTAGACAGCTTACTAGTTGAAAACGTAGGTTGGTTATCTTCCAAAGTTAAGGGCGCAACTAATTGGCTGAAAAAGCAGATCGGGCTTTCAACAACCAACACTGACATTAAGAAACTGAACGAGAAGCAGATGAATAGGATGATTTCCGGCTTGAACCAAACGATCACAAGTGTTTTGTTGGGCTATAATAATGACAGACCAAAAGGAAAAGAGTTTGGACTTAAAATGGTCAGAGATATAAGAAATGCTTTTTTGAAACTAATTAAAGACTACGAAGAAGAGTTCAAAGTACAACTAAGTGACAATTGTACACGAGATTTTGAAATTTTCACACTGCAACAAATGAGCAATAGGCTTCCTGCTTCAAATGATATCTCCGATAAGATACATAACGTTTTGAACCGTGAATATGTACAAAATGGATTGTTGCCAGACATCTTGCAAGAGTTTGAAAAAAGAATAACTGTAGACATTTTACTCACGCTCAACGCCGTTAATTCCGAAAAACCACAGGACGGCGGCTACAGGTTTTCATCTAACAAAACGTTAGATGGAAAATGCATGCACAGCTTAAAAGACGAACTAAATAGTCTCGTATCAACAGTTTTTCAAAATAGAGCTGACAATTGGCGTACAGTTGGCTTAAATTTTGAAGATGGCATGGTCAGTGAAATAAAAAACGGCTTTCCAGACACAATAAAGTCATTCGAAAACAAGTGTGGATTGGTGCTGCACGACAATTTTAAGAAGCATCTTGTAGTTTACACCTTACAAAATCTGAGAGACAAGATGATTGATCTGCAAATAATATGGAACAAAGAAAACAAACCCAGTGAAATCCTTGAACAAAAGCGTCAAGATTACATACGGGAAATAACAACCAGGTTAAAGTTTGGGTTTTCTGGCGCAGGCGAAGGAGTAATTGTTGCACAAGTACTGTGTAAATCGATAAAGGCTATTGCTATACAACAAGCATATTCGGTGAAAATCAAGACGGTAAAAGATATGCCTTGGACAACAAATGCCGAAACCGTGCGATTGCAATATTTTCAACAATTGGCAACAGAGGTCGATAATCATGAACACGAGCGGGCTCTTGAACATTTTGGCGATCCAAAGACATCAATTGAGAAATGGTTTATAAAGGAGATCAATTCAATGCATGAAATAGAAAAAGTGACCGAAGAATATGAGAAAACTCTAACGTCTGAGTTAGAAGAAGCTATTCGCAACATTATGAAATGTTCCACAAAATCAGAAATTGACAAGATTGTTGAAGATTACATCAAGCACAGTGATGATCAGTATTACAGCAAGTTAAGTCTGAAAGATTTCGATACCGATACATTTAAGCGTAGCTTAGTACGGGAATTAGAAAGCTATCCAACTTCTAATGAAGGGCGAGTGTACAAGTGTTCTTCTGTTTCCGATGATCCAGCAATCATGGGGAGATTGGGTTGTACTGAAAGCTGCTTCTGGTGCGGTGCTCTGTGTTGGGGTTCGCGAGATCACAATATTGGCAAAGAAACCGGTAGGGAAATAGACGTTCATCACACATGTCATCAGCCTCCTGGACTGGGGGGCACTCATAATCGAAATACGAAAGAATTGTTGGCTGAACCTTGTCATGCTTGGAAAGATACACAAAGAGTGTATTTTAGGGAGTTTTACGACATCGATGCCGGTGTGTTGTGGTCTACCGCTAAGGTCGAACATTTCAAAGATTGGAAATTTGCGGTGCACTACACCACAGAGTTCGACGAATTGATGCGCTGGTTCTTCCAAGAGCTTCACGAGGACATCGCGAAACGTCACAATTTATTGCCAGCTAACAAGAAAGAACTCAAAGAGTGCGCTTGCGTGAATCTGGATTTGGAAAAGAGTCTATCATCCATTCGAAGCAAGATAGAGTATAAATTTTGAATGTATTCTCCGAAAGTGACATTAGGTCTGCAAAAAGTTACTCTGTAACCGGTCTTTTATTGAAATCGGCTCCCGATTGATGTGAACACTTATTTTAAGCAATTGCAAATTTGCTTTAAATTTAGGGTCTCCTTATTTCAAAATTGTTAAAGAAGTTCAAGATTAGAAATACTATTTGCGCATATATAAACATATAGACACGCGGAAACATACCGAGAGTAAGCCTATATTCCGTATTACTGTATGTCAAGACAATCCATATAAGCTTAGATATGGCATCGCTGTTACTACTACTAGTAGACCTACACTACTTTATTTGCGTAGCATTTCAACCCGTCAACGTTATTCATACACTAATTAGATTGCTTTTATATTTCGACAATAAATATGCTTGGTATTTTAATGCTCGTGTTATTTATGCACATTCATGCATATACTGTAGGCTTAGTCATTGTTCGACACGTTGTCGACACGTAGAAACATTTGTTAAAATTCACCTTTGAAAGCTGCGACATTTCAAGTGTTTCCTCATTTGTTCCTTTTATCTGCGTAAAGGTTTATTATTATTCAAGAATTTCTATAGCGCCAATCAGGGTGCAATTTGTGACCTGGAGCAGTGGGGGGGATATGTCGAGCTTGGGGGATGTAGTTGCTGGGGAAGTGTAGCAGTGGGGGATGTAGTGGTTGGAGGATGTAGCAGTAGGGAGGATGCAGTTGGGCAGTGGGAGAATTCCCCCTTCGCTCCCTACAAATCGCGCCCTGGCGTCAATGATAATATTCAAGGCACCAATCGATGGTACTTCAACTCCATAGGGGCTGTCCATTAATTGCGTCAACAATTTATGGGGAGGAGGTTTGAAAAGTTTGACAGTTGTTGACAGGGGAGGGGGCAAAGAGAAGTTGACGTCAACAATTTCACTTTTTACAAATAATCAAAAAAATAGGAAATTTCAAGGAATACTACTTATTACAATGGAAAAAGCATGGCAAAAAAGGTAATCACCACCACATTTTGGCACTCGATGAGCAAAAAATGGAAAAATGGTCATCACCGCAAAAATAATAACCTTGTTATTGGGACCTGTCATTGATCGGGCGAGGGGTCAAAAGTTTTTGGCATAATTATAGGAGGTAACTGAAATTTGACAGTTGTTGACAAGGGGGAGGGGCCAAAATTGTAAAAAAAATTGTTGACACAATTAATGGACAGCCCTATATAGGCCCAGCACAGAGCTTTCCGAAGTAAAATTTATCGTTGCACTAAACTCAGAAAATTTGTGGACATCCTCGTAAAAACTAGCAAAAAAGGTAGCCCAGAAAATCTATCACTGCACAAAGCACAGAAAGTAGGCCCTATTCATTTTAACACTCTACATTTCAATTTATCATGGCACACTTTGCATATCACTGCACGCTAAAAAAGGCCCTGGCCTAGCAAAAGACCAGGCCAATTTCAGAGATCAATCAAAGCGGAAGTAGGAAGGCAGCTATGAAGACTATGAAAAATACCAATACTGTAGTACTACACTATCAATGCAAGACAAAACTCATTCTAAAAGTCTTACTTTATTCTGTAGCCAAGGTACAGCAGGCCTCTGCATTTGAAAAATGCAGAGAACTAAAGAAAGTTACACTTTCTTATTATGAGTAAAGTGACCTGATTTTTTGAAGAAAACCGGACATCGTTGGGTTAGGGCTGTGATTACCTTAGAGTTAGGGTTAGAATTTCATTATATGTGCATTCCATGGACTTAACACTATGGCTGTGCTGCATTACACGGTATGCAAATCAGCCTTCATTTGCAGTCATCTGCTATTCCGTTGCGCCCATTTGACGTTTCAAGAAATCGCTTTAGCTGCAAGGCAGGTCAGTACTATTCATAACGAACAATTTGCATCAGACTTTCCACTAGGAAGACTGCATCTCTCAGATAAACTATGTTATCAATTTCTTTACCGTTGATGCAATATTTTTCAAAACACAAATAGACAAATTCATGCACAACATATAAAGTTACACATTTTTGAAACATGAATTATTTGCACGCACAGTGTATATTCATGTTGCTGTATTAGTTTATAGGCCTAAGTCTGTTCCCGTTACAGATTAGATCTTCGAATATCAAGTGAATTTTTGTTAAAAATACTTTAAACTAGTTGGCTTATTACACAAATAGGCCTAAGCAATTCAATCAAATAACCTAATTTTTTCTGGACACATCAAGGTTCTTTACAGCAGTAACTTAGATTGGATTAATTAGTAATTGGACTTTTGTCAAAACAGTGCTTGTCAGTAGTACAGCACAATAGTTGGGGTGGAGGGTCACTGGGTCAGTGTATAATTACGTCACGCTGGAAATGGGCTATTTTTATCCACCCACCACCCACTCTGTAACGTCATTAATACGATACAAGCATAATGATATGACGTATTTAATAAACTGTCTCCCTGATGTTCGATGACAGATATTAACGTCAAACGTAACCTAGTGTAATAATGGCCACTATATGCCCAAAATCTAAATCCGTAGCTCTTTACCGTTGGTAAATCGGTTTTAAAAGCGTTACGTAACGTTAAACTTACACCCATTCACCCACCCACGCAACATTTCGTAACGTTTTCAAGGACCCCACCCTCCTGCGTTACGTAATTATGCAATGGCCCCTTGATAAGTGTACACTGTACAGTATAAAATTTTGGCGTCATTTGACGGAAAACCAGTTCTGAGTCACCCAGCCTGCGAAACACTCCCCGATGGGTCGAATTAGGTCGTCATATAACCTGTACCTTGATACAATGGATCTAAAATATAACTACAATTCATGGGACCTCTTTATATTGTGCACAACTTTTGACTATAGAATAACTGCAACATCTCAAATTACTGTTATCTGTGCACAGGGTGCGATTTGTGACCTGGAGTAGTAGGGGGGATATGTCGAGCTTGGGGGGATGTAGTTGTTAGGAAATGTAGCAGTGGGAGATGTAGTGGTGGGGATGTAGCAGTAGGGGATGCAGTTTGGCAGTGGGGAAGATTCCCCCTTCCCCTCGAAAATTGCGCCCTGTCTGTACAGATAAAATAACTGCTATAGTGCAACACACGCAAAATTGGCAGACAGATGTAAGGCACTGCCGACATTAGACCCTATGTCACGAAAAATACAGTTATGTCAAAACGATTGGGACACAGAAGGGCAAACAGACAAATAATAATAATAATAATAATAATAATAATAAATAATAATAATAATAATAATAATAATAATAATAATAATAATAACGATCGTTTCCTTTTTTTGCATGCGTGCATGCATGCATGCAGCAGACAGCGTGCTAAGCCTGATACTCACGGCTGTGGTCAATTGTCCAGTGGTCAAAAGTCCGCTGTGGTCAATCGTCCAGTGGTCAAAAGTCCGCTGTGGTCAATCGTCCAGTGGTCAATCGTCCTATGGTCAATCGTCCTATGGTCAATCGTCCTGTGGTCAATAGTCCTAGAACCATGTAGTCAATGAAGTGTTTTGAGAATGGGTGTGATGTGCTCATATTTGACTGATCCAGTGATCGGTCCTACAAAATGATGTTGCCCCATTCTGTGATTCTGGCTGCGCCACTGCCACGGACCAGTGTTTAATCTAGACTCCTGGACTCCGGGGGGAAACTGAAAAAGCCGGGGGGGCGGGAACTGACAAAAAGGGGGGAGGGAATTCTGTCAGGGGCCGCTGTTAGTCCATGTAGTATTCCAAAATTTCCGGGGGAATTTGAAATTTCCGGGGGAAGGGCAATTCCCCCCGGAAACGGCCTAGATTAAACACTGCCACGGACCCGTACTAGCCGAACGACGTAGATCTTGATCCGGTGACCAAATCGGACATCCTCTGTCATGAGCTTCGTCTTGTGCCGTGTATAAGACGAATAATGAAATGATATGACAGTTAATTGCCTAGGCGCACTTAAAGAACAAATGCGCTGCTGCTACATAAACAACCAGGTCTTGAGCCTAGTTAGAAACACCGTTCTAGAAATGACAACGTCACGTAGTTCTGACGGGAGAAAGTTCCAGAGATTCGGTCCAATTGCCCTAAAAGACCTATCACCCATTTTGCTCCGAGTGTAATGGGTATCTAGTAGTTTCGTGTCATTTGAGCGTAGGCCTGTCGGTCGACAAACATGGCGCAAGAGTTTGCAGTCTTCAGCGAGGTATCCGGGTGCCTCTCCCCGAAGGCATTTGTCGACCAGCGAGATGATCTTGAAGTTGATCCTCTGCCTGACCGGGAGCCAGTGTAGTTTATTCAGTATCGGGGTGATATGATCTCTGCGTCGCGAATCCGTTATGAGGCGGGCGGCTGAGTTCTGGACAGCCTGAAGTCTGCGAATCGTGGTGTCCGGTGCCAAGGCCAGTTGATCTTCTCAATCGCATCATGGCGACGGCACAGCACGCCTAGATGACTGCGGCTGACAATAGATCATGACAACATCTATAAAAAAAGCATTCAGTATTTTACTGTTCATAGGGTTTGTTGTCAATTGTCGAGACCTCTCTTCACCCGAAAAATGCGAAGTTAGCCGAAGAGCGAATAGAGAACGTTATAGGAACTGATTTTAGCATCTACGACGCAGTCATTCCCACGTACTGCACGTCAATCCGTAAATTCGTTGTCACTATGAATGAATTGTGCTTATAAAAAAACAATAAAAATAATAAAACAATAATTGATAATAACTACAAAATTATAAAATTATGAAAATTAATAGCAATACTGTAATATAGCAATATTTGATAATAGTTACTAAAATCATTAATAAGCTTAATTATTACTTATCAGTAATAATAAATTAGCAAATATATAAATATAGGAGTAGTAGCTGTTAACCAGTCAAAAATGACGGGGGGAGATTGGCTATTCACTACCCCGATTTATTGTAAAAGTTTATATTATTACATATGGGCTTAACAATTTTTTGAATCTGCAAATGCAAAGTGAATAGTTTGAATCAGACTTGGAACCGGGTCACTGGGTCACTGGGTCAATGGGCCATTCGGGTCACCTTTGTCCACCGCATCTCTGGGTCTCCGGGTCATCTTTATGACCCGGTTATAAACCCGGTATTAATTAAATTCTTCTTCAGATGCTAAGCATGATGGTTCATCAATCCCGGAAAGGCTGAAGAGACTGTCCGCTTAATATTAGTTAGGTCAACAGATACAAGTAATTGATTTTATCACTGAGGGATATTTGTATTATTACTCTATGGAATGTTATAAAATGTAATGAAAAATTCTATGGTGTGATGACAACGTTTACTTGATGTCATTGATAAATATTCAAACATTTCTTGGTTTAAAAACAATATATTTCAAGTTTTTTTCGTGTACTAAAGTTAAGAATATAATTATTAGAGTTATAGTTTTAATGAAACCAGGTCACTGGGTCACCGGGTCAGTGACCCAGTCTTATTTCGGGTCACTGGGTCACCGGGTCTCAAAATGTGACCCGATTCCAACTCTGGCTTGAATACGTAATTATCTTTTAAATTTTTTCCAATGGCCCCAACTGAGTGGTCTTGCCACTGCATCTGTGTAATAACTTACTTTTTAGAATCATACTTTACAATGTTCTGACAATGTGCTGACATTTTTATGAACAATCAATCTATTAATACTGCGATATATCATATATATATATAAAATACTTAAATACTGACTCTATGCCTTCCCATCAATTACCAGCCTTGGTTATCCAATCATTGGGTCTATAGTCTAAGATTATTGGGAATTTCTATATTCACCTTCGGATCTCACGTCCGCTTTTTACTTCAGAATTATTTAATCGATAGAGGGCCCCACACTATGCTACAGTACATTCTCTTCTTTAGATTCTCGTTTCGCGTTTTGATCATGGTTAAGTGCTTTTGTAATCGTTTTTTAATCGTTTGCAGTCTCCACTACTCTGTTCTCTCTCTTTTGTGTGAAAAGCAAACCAGGACAATTAGGATAAGCGTACTTATTTAACCGCCCATTAGTACCTGAATAATTAGGCCTATAGCCACAATTCTCAAAACTAATCTTCTGAATTAATCTTAAACTTCTATAACCAGACCCGGTCTTAGGGCAGGGATATTTTTACACCCCAAACACCCCCCACCCCACCTCAATTTGAGACCCACGCCTCAATACCCCAAATTTCAGCTATGGGATGACCTTTTTTGCTTGTCAGACTTTATTGGCAGGGGACCCCAGAATTTACCGACACCCCCAAATCGATAATCCTAGAAATAACCCTACCTTAGGGCAACGCGATCTTGCCTACTAAAAAATTTCTTAGTTTCAGTTTTCCAGATATTTTTTCATTAAATATATTCGACCTTCTATTGTGTGACTTTGTTTGACGATTTGTTTGAATAAATTCATAACCGTAGGCTACCGAGACCTGGGCATGCAGTGCAGCACACAGGGCAAGAATCTAGAAGGGGCGCAAATTTAAGGATGAAATAATTAAACTAATTTAAAACCCATGACTTTTTAAAAGTATAAAAATGTGCATAGAAAAGTTAGCGTAATTGGGTAGCGAAATTTTGGGCGTCAGATTCATGCTAAGCACATATGGTGCAATTAGGCCCTATCGAATCTTATTTTACCGTTGCCTTCCCGAAGGAAATTAATTTCATTTTCGTTTTCTGGAAATCAGGTTGCATGCAGCTCTCTTCTCTTTCCCCTCTATCCCTATCGCCACCTCTCACTTTGTCTCTCTCTCTCTCTCTCTCTCTCTCTTTCTTTCTTTCTCTCACTCTCACTTTACCTTACTTTCTCTTTCGAATAATAAAAGCACGTAACTATGGTCAGAACGCGAAAGAGCAGACTACATTGGCGTTATTACATTGTAATGAACGTGGACGCGATATTTGCTTCGACCTTTTGAGAGAATGTAATAGCCAAAGGCTATCAGGGTGTTATCCTCGTGTCAATTGTATTAAAAGATATAGGCCTATAAATATGGATGATGAAATCAGGCAAGAAAAGATAGAACCATATCTTTGCGAACCTTGCAGAATAAACTGGGATGAGCATCAGGATGGGAAAATTTTAGCCACAATGCGTTGTATTGATTGCGATGAGAATCTGTGTGGGAGTTGTACTGACCAACATTTAAGACATAAAATATTGAAGAACCACGTAATCGTTGCAATAGAAGAGTTTCTGGAGAAAGGAGAAACTGAAGAAGCCATTTCCTCGACAACCCAGACAACAGACACTCTTTCTACTGAATCCAAAACAACGCAAGAACAAGGCCCGGATGACGGAAACTTCCAAGCAGAACCGATCGAGAACAGAGATGAGAAGACAGTGACATCGACTAACCAGACAGCAGATATCCTTCCCGAATCTTCCAAAGCAACGCAAGAAGAAGGCCCGGATGACAGAAACTTCCAAGCAGAACCGACCGAGAACAGAGATGAGAAGACAGTGACATCGACTAACCAGACAGCAGATATCCTTCCCGAATCTTCCAAAGCAACGCAAGAACATGGCCCGGACGACGGAAACTTCCAAGCAAAACCGACCGAGAACAGAGATGAGAAGACAGTGATATCGACTAACCAGACAGCAGATATCCTTCCCGAATCTTCCAAAGCAACGCAAGAAGAAGGCCCGGATGACAGAAACTTCCAAGCAGAACCGACCGAGAACAGAGATGAGAAGACAATTATATCGACTAACCAGACAACATATATCCTTCCCGAATCTTCCAAAGCAGCGCAAGAAGAAGGCCCGGGTGACAGAAACTTCCAAGCAGAACCGACTGAGAACAGAGATGAGAAGACAATTATATCGACTAACCAGACAACAGATATCCTTCCCGCATCTTCCAAAGCAACGCAAGAAGAAGGCCCGGATGACAGAAACTTCCAAGCAGAACCAACAGAGAACAGAGATGAGAAGACAATGATATCGACTAACCAGACAACAGATACCCTTCCAGTTCACTCTGTAGAAATCCAGGAAGAAATTAAAGATCGCAACGAGTACATGAAGAAACACGAAACTGGGTAGATAGTGACTTCATCAGCAAATAGAGGTTAGTTGATTCTTAGAACAAATTGCAAAAACGAAAACGTAAAATCATCAACATTCTATGTAGAATTTATAACAGACAACATTTCGTAGCAACAGGCAATTTGCAATTATTAAAAAACATTGCTTCATTTTGCCACATGTCTGAAAGATATTTTCGTTGCTTGATGCTACTAAAGTCAGAAATCTTGTAAGTGGTTCATGGTTGAATATCTCGTATTGGTTCTTTTTTATCATGTAGAAGCTGTCAATTGCTCTTGCCAACAATTAAATCAGCTTGTAAATTATAAAATGCAATTATTTTAATACACTTCCTAATCTTAGGCGAATCATTTCAGAAAGTCATTGTTTCCGTCTAAGGACAATATCATCCGGTAGAAAACAAATTTGTTAAAGATTTAATGATCTGATTCATAGGGGCGCCACGAGCCAAATAATTGGTGGGCCAACATGGCAAATTGCCGGTTGGCAGCATGAATTTGGTTAATTCAATCCTTTGCCTCCCATGGCCCCGAAGCCCTCAACCCTGGACCCCATTCCCTCCTCTTCTTTTCCCGTCCTTGCAGTTAAACATCCTTCCCCTCCAATGTTCATTCCCCGAATGGGCGATAGCTTTGTGTAGAAATTTGAAAATGTTATATATTGCCAGAGTCGTACAAAGCCATAATTGCGCCCTGTGCCCAGCATGAATCTGGCGCCCCGCCCTCAAATTTTGTTCCCTAGATAGATTATAACATTCCTATAGCACGCAATAAATAGGCCTATATAAGACATTTATATAACTAATAATTCATATAAGCACCATTTTTGCATTTTTTGTATTTTCTTTCGGTTCTTCTCACTTCATAAAGAAATCATGAAATGTTCAATAGTAGTAAAAATCACTTGTTTACTTACCCCCATAACAATTGTACAGTTTTACCACTTCATAAGCATACTTTGCGTGCTTTTGGATAACAATCAAGTGCCTTTTGTTCTAAGCCATGTCCTTCTAAATGGCACCTAACCTTGTTGCATAGATTTATTGGCGGCGACGTTGCTGAATCGTGAAATCGAAAATTGTTGGGCATTTCAGCTTGATCCGGATTTGCATGCTAGAAAATAGGAAGCATGGGCTCATCAGTTTGTTCTGCTGCGAGTCCTGAAAATCTGGCAGAAATTTTGTTCCCTTTACATTGCCATCTCTAACACAATGTCTTTAGTCGTGACAGTTGCAGCTAGAGTAAGTCCGAGCCGTTGCATATGAATGTCATTTTCAGTGATTTCATTGTCGCTTACCTTTGGCGCCTCCAAGTCTAATCTTTCGAGTTAACCGTTTCTCCCACTGACGTTGTACTTGACGGTTACTTTTTCGCGCTCCATTCGCAATTTTTAAAAGCTGCACCGGATAGTTTTTTGAAGGACTCATTTTGCATAGATCAATAAGGTACGTGTAGTTAACAAAATTCTTAGAACAACGCTATTACAAGCTGCAACATTTTTTCCTACTAGAACGTTTATAGACTGCAGGGCGACCTCTCAGGTCAAAAGGTCAAATTCTGAATTTGACCTTTTGTCATCGACCTGCGAGGTTGCCCTATGAATGGAATTTCGCTTCACCTACGAAATACTTTCTTGAATACTTTCTTCACCGATGATCGGTCACCTGCAGCTATCACACCCCCCCCGAGTCCTGGGTGAAAAATCTTCGACTTCTGTGAGACTGTAACAACCGTCCACAGCAACTGACAATTAATAGGGAACGATCCCTAGGTAGATTTCGGGTTCCAAGGCGGGAGAGGAATATGCATCGCAGTGTCCATACCGAGGCGATGACTGAAATTCCATATGGACGTCCTGTGATACTGTACATAGACCAAAGTAAATCATAAATTACTCATGAATGATCCCAGAAATTTGCGCCCCTTCTAAATTTGCGCCCCTTCTAAACTTGCGCCCGTTCCTAGGCGCCGTAGGCACCGCCCTTTGTACGGCTCTGTAGAGTCTGTATGTAGCAATATTATGCCAATATAATTATTGCGGATTTGCGGTTATTAGTTCCACAAAAATTGTAATTTGCCAATTGAAATTGGGTGGGCCAAACACATTGGGGCCCATTGGGACTAAATATTGTGTGGGCCATGGCCCACCTGGCCCACCCTGTTGCGCCCCATGATCTGATTAACTTATCACTATCATCTGGTAGTTTCCCATTATCTTACGCAAGTACTTATGCTTCCAATGCTTAAAAAGCAGCAGTTGACTATAATATAATAATAATAACAAGGTTTAAAGTGGTTCAGGTGGGTTTGCCCTTTGTGAGAACCACTGTTGTACCTTCCAATCTAGTATCCTATAGTACTGAGGTTTATTTTGAAATCATTCACACTCTTAGCCACTACTATCTTCTCGTCCAATTCGTTCCATCTGTCCACAACTCTTGCACTAAAAAGTGTTGTTTGTCTCCCAATCTGTTTCTTAAACAGTTTCATGTTGTGTCCTCTGATTCCATCATATATACTGCTTCATTTAAAAAAATACATTTCTCTTGGCATTTCCAAATTGTTTGTTAGTATTTTATATGTCTCAATTAAATTCCCTCTCGTTCTCATGTTTTCCAAGGTTGTCAATCCACAGTGTTTTAGCCTTTCCTCATAGGCTAGTATCTGATACCTTTGATCATCTTTGTGGCTCTGTGTTGTACTCTTTCTAAAGTCTCTATGTATTTATTCAGGAATGGACACCATGCTTGACAACAAAACTGTGGCGTAATTCTCGGGGATGGGATGTTGATGCCGGAGTGGAGATGTGATTTTCCCCTTGAATTTCCCTGTTGGACGGTGTGGAAGTTGCTTAGGAGAGTCGCGTGGGATCGCCGTCTAGTTCGACCCTGGTGTGCCACAACAATATGTCACACTTAATCATTTATTAGTACTCAACAGACTTGGAACTGCGTCACTAGGTCAATGGGTCATTCGGGTCACCTTTGTCCACCGGGTCTCCTGGTCATCTTTATGACCCGGTTATAGACCCGGTATTAACTAAAATCTTCTTCAGATGCTAAGCATGCAGGTTCATCAATCTCGGAAAGGCTGAAGAGACTGTCCGCCAGATATTAGGTAGGTCCACAGATACAAGTAATTGATTTTATCACTGAGGGATATTGGTATTATTACTCTATGGAATGTTATAAAATGTAATGTAAAATTCTATGATGTGATGACAACGTTTCCTTGACGTCATTGATAAATATTCAAATATTTCTTGGTTTAAAACAATATATTTCAAATTTTGCTCCTGTACTAAAAGTTAAGAATATATTAGAGTTACAGTTATAATGGAACCGGGTCATTGGGTCACTGGGTCACTTTTATTTCGGGTTACTGGGTCACCGGGTCTCAAAATGTGACCCGGTTCCAAGTCTGGTACTCAATAGTCTCAAGTAAGCAGTTATGATTTTTGACGATTATAGGTCTGAGAGTAATTATGCATTATGCAATCAGTTCAATCAAGAAATTACTTGTCAATAGCTCGATCAGTGAATGCTCCTATTTTCATATAGGTGCAATCTGTATGCATATATGTGCATGCGCATGCACGAATACCGTCAGACGACAGTTCGTCTGACCAGTCATCTGACATTAGAGTCAATACAACTGACGGCAGTTTGCTCAACCGGCCGTCAGAGGACATAGGAGAAAACGCCTGCAAAGCGGTTTGTTCAACCGGGTGCCTGGAATATAGAACTACAAGAACAGAGAACAAATATCGAGAACAAATAGCACCGCGACGAAGGTTTATTCAACCGGGAGCCGGTACATATATACGGTTTCTTGTTTAGCAGGAACGCTTGACAACTAGCCGTTTGAAACGGCCGGGGCTTGATCTGTCTGAATTTGCGAGCTACAGACCAGTCTCCAATCTTACGGTTCTATCTAAGCTGTTAAAGAGGGTTGTTAACAGGCAGCTCATAGCCTATGATTCATAGGTTTTCTCACTGCTAATAGACTCAGGCAGCGCGATCAGTCAGGCTATCGTTGGGGGCACTCGACTGAATCCGCTATTCTTAATTAAGATTTTCAATGATCTTGTTGATGATGTGTCGAACAGGAGGCTTGCACTCCTGTGTCTTCTTGACCTCTCGTCGGCATTTGATTCTCTCTCTCTCTCTCTCTCTCTCTCTCTCTCTTCTCTGACAAAGTGCAATCTGTAATGTGCGGTGGGAAGTGTTGGACGTGGGGTTCCTGCTGGGTCCGTATTTGGCCCATTATTTGCTAACTTCAATAAATTACCTACTTAATTTGTTTGATCCAAGGCATGTAGAAAACGCACTCACTCATCCACGATGTTTGTGTAAGCTATTTACAGAGAAAACGCACCCGGCCGGAGCGACCTGCCTTTGAGCGACAGGCATTACTGAGAGCAAATAGGCAATTTCTGACTAATTAACATTAACATCATTTTTGCTGCATGCTTACTTTGTTCAGGTGTCTGTTACATGAGAAATGGCATATTAATGATCTGGCAATTGACGAATTAATGATTGATTAATATGAGACATGAGTCATGAGACATGAGTCCAGAGACGTCATTTCACTGTTTTTCAGGGGAGGGGGACAAAACACTTTCAGCCTGACAAGTTACAAGTTTGCGAAAAAGTTGACGACCTTTTTTTGCTGGGCAGCTGGCCATGGGCTGTCCATAAATTACGTAAGAAATTTTTTTTGGGCGAATTTTAATCCACCCCTCTCCGCCTTATCAACAGTTGTCACACTTTTCAAACCCTTGCCTCTTTTGTTTACGTAATTTATGGACAGGCACTCAATAAAATATTTTTAAAAATTAACATGAGGATTTTAAACTGATCCCATTTCACGAGGCAACGCAATTGCTCAGCAGATGACTTTTAAGGAGTGAATCCATAGGCCCCTACCTTTGATCCGTTGCGTGCTGCCAATCAGGTTCACCAAATGGTGAGCTTTTTTTGCTCTGGTAACGACAATAGAAGCAATACGCAGCATCCTGCTGAACAGAATTAGCCAACCATGGAAACTCTGCAATAGCCTATAGTAACTTTGGAAACGACGTTTGGCTGATTTCTTGGCTCCAAAATATATCCATGGGTATGTATGCAATTTAGGCTACACTGTTATCTAGTTCTCTGGAACTGTCCTCTGGGCTCTTATTCAGAGGCTGAGACTGTTTATTCTGTTCATTTCTACAGTAGTGTTCTCAACGCCGCCGATATTTTAACTGTCTGGCAAGCGTCTGGCAAATGATGACTAGTTGCACTCGACGAAAAGTTTGGTCATCTGATGTTTCTAAGCATAAGTCAGTTATGTTCAGCTCTTTAGAATTCTTGAGAAATCCAAACGCTGGCAACTTTTACAATCCAGACGCTGTGTCCGTGAAACTATGCCTTTCAAAAATATGACTATACGCGAAATTGTGAGTAAAACAATAAATTTACTCTTGGCGCGAACTGTAATAAGCGTCAACTCTTAAAGCACACCCACGGTGACCCACCTGCTCTGATATTATACAAAGGAAATTAGGAATTTTAGGAATGCTCTCTTAATGTCGATGTGCCTTGTTGCCCAGTGCTGACTGCTGACCTTCCCGTTTCATACCAAATACACAGGGAAATCGGAGTACCTCTCGGGTCAAAAGGTCAAATCTCAAAGCAGCTGCCATTTTCTCCTATAAGGCGGGTCGACCCGACCCGACGAGGGTCTTTCGAGCGCACAGGTCAAAGCTACTTCAGCTATCCCTGGTATCAGTCGGCATTCATAAATCTTTAGCCATCGCCAGATCGCCAATTATCACATTACGCTGTAGATAGCGTTCCCTTCGGTAGAGGAAGATGCATAGGAAATGAATGGTCCATAGGGACAGGCGATTACCGCCATAACTAAAATTCGATATATCACGCAGATACATATACTTGCCAAACAAAACGACTGTAGTAATTACTGCACTTCTAACTGATACCTGTAACCTGTGAGACACGTATTCCAGATACTTTAGTTTTAGACTATTAGAATAGTATTGCAATGACGTACCTGGCAGTGCAAAAGTAAGCAAATCCAAATAATAAAGACATAATTTTTATATTTTGTCAACCCGGGCACAAAGCAATGTAACCCGAGCATTGCTCGTAATTGCCCGGGCGTGGTTACGCCACTGGATTAGTTACTTCAGATTACTCGATATCAAGCACTCCTTTAGGGCATGTAAAAACTAAATAACACAAACGCTGGCGAAAAATTTTTTTTCCTAAAAATCAGGGGGGGGGGCAAATGCCCCCCTGCCCCCAAATGACGTCCCTGCATGAGTCATATGACATTGACATGTTATGTTAACTGATGTACTGCTAGTGTGGCCATTAGCCGTATAAACTAAAACTATTGTAATCATTATTTAATATTGACATTGGAATATGATAATTTCAATTAATTTGATTAATATCATGCATGACAGCTAATTTAATATTGGAAATACAGTTCCAGTAGTCATTTACAGGGTGTCTCAGAAAAAACAAATTTCTAAATGGATTTCTATCCAAATTTAAATACATGTACAACACATATTACTCCACCTTTCTATATATTTTCATCTCATTTGCATGTAATTTGGCCATTTTGTAAGATATCAAAGTCAAACTTCGACAAACTTCGATTTTTACTACTCAGCCGCAGCTTGACAGGCCGAAACATCTAGCTTCACATAAATTTGGTTTCATGTCAATGTTGGTAGCAGTAGTAGTAGTAGCAGTAGTAGTAGTAGTAGTAGTAGTAATAGTAGTTGTTGTTGTAGCATTAGTAGCAGTTGTTGTTGTTGTAAAGTTTAAATCGAACGCACTTTTTTAAATTTTAAATTCACAGAATTCGACGTAGGCCTAACAAGAAAAGTTTGAGTTAAACTTTCAAAATGAGTAAAATATCGAATGAAGATAGCCTAAGATGCGAATGCAGACATTGTATACCAAACAATTTTTTGCAAAATATTCTGAAAGAGGATAGAAACTTTATTCGGTTAAAGATATTTGTAAACGGGTCAATGAACGTGGATCTGCAACCAATCAAAACTTTTCTTGTGTCGAAATTTGTGAATTCGAAAACATTTAACAAAATTTGTGGTCGATTTAAACTTACTACTACTAGGCCCTACTACTACTACTACTACTACTACTACTACTACTACTACTACTACTACTACTACTACTACTACTACTACCACTACTACTAACCACGGTCAAATAACAAATTATAAGTCACAATTTCCTTCTCTTCTTGCAACATATCCTCGAGTTTTTCTTTCTAAATTCAAAGCATTTCTCATTTAAAAAATCAGTTCCTTCATATCTGTAACGTCCCAACCACAATGACCCTTTGGATTAAATGACCTTGCATGAATGACCGCCACCTTTGGCTATAGCTACTTCATACTAAGATTAAGCGCATAGGAATAAGGAGCTACTGCCGCGCTGCTTTTGAAAGCGATATAGAACTGACGAGATTTTACTTACCTACTTACCCATGTTTGCAGTGCTGAAAGTTGATCTGCACAGTGTAAAGTAGGCTGAATATTTATCTATTGCCGTCTTCCGACACCATGCAGTCTTCAGCTCTGCCGCCATTTCTGGGTACGCGGACTATTGACCACTGGACGATTGACCATAGGACGATTGACCATAGGACGATTGACCACTGGACGTTTGACCACAGCGGACTTTTGACCACTGGACGTTTGACCACAGCGGACTTTTGACCACTGGACGATTGACCACAGCGGACTTTTGACCACTGGACGATTGACCACAGCCATGAGTGTCAGGCTTAGCACGCTGTCTACTGCATGCGTGCATGCATGCATGCAAAAAAAGTAAACCAAATGTTGGGAATGATTAAAAGGACAATAGGCCTAGTAAAGATATATATATATGTGTGTTTTTGGCTTACTTAACGTTTGTAAACCCTCTTTTATGGAACGCGCTCCCGGACCCAGTGACTGCGGTCACCTACTTCGAGTCGTTCATTATCAAATTTAAGACGCACGGTCACGCACCTCTTTAAAAAAACCATACGATTGCTCTATGCAAAGCGCTCTTGACTTTGGCTCCAGCTATGTTACCGCGCTATATAAATCGTCGTATAGATTAGAATGGCTATAGGATAGAATGGAACATAATATAATATCATCGACGGACGGACGTTTGACCACGGGACAATTGACCACCGTGGATCCCATTGAGCATCGTTGCTCGTCTTTGCACCTTTTTCTAAAAGCTCTATATCTTTTTTCAAGAACGTATTCCATGCCTGAACACAGTATTCTAGATGAAGCCATACTAATAACTTATATAGTTTTACGATTGTCCTTTTCATCATTCCCAAAATTTGGTTTCCTTTTTTTGCATGCATGCATGCACGCATGCAGTAGACAGCGTGCTAAGCCTGACACTCATGGCTGTGGTCAATCGTCCAGTGGTCAAAAGTCCGCTGTGGTCAATCGTCCAGTGGTCAAAAGTCCGCTGTGGTCAATCGTCCAGTGGTCAAAAGTCCGCTATGGTCAAACGTCCAATGGTCAAAAGTCCGCTGTGGTCAAACGTCCAGTGGTCAATCGTCCTATGGTCAATCGTCCTATGGTCAATCGTCCAGTGGTCAATAGTCTTAGAACCCATTTCTGTCACTTACTGATGGCATTGCCCCAACCAACGATCACTGAATTTGGCTATTATCGTTCACTATTTATTTTGTAATTTCATTTACTAATAACTAGATTTCTATGCACTTTTAATTTTTTATCACTCTAATAGTGCGAAGGTTAACGATTGAAATTGATTAAGTTTGTGAAATGTCAATCTTTATAATGTGGTCATTAACTTGTGGTTCCAGAACAAAGATTTCATTCACTAAAGAAACTTATGGAACATCAGTTTTGTGAATGGCTGGCAGACATTAACTATTCGGAACTAAGTCCAATTTTGCAGAAGCCAATTGCTGAAGAAAAAGATTTGGAGAAATTTTGGCAAATCATTTCTCCATACTTAATCCAGCGTATCAAAATGTGGAATGGAAACGTTGTAACTCCTCTCAATATCAGTTCAATTTTGAAACGGAAGTCTTTAAAGGAGAAGGCATATACCTCTGTAAGATATTCCATATCAAGAATTGACTTCTTAACGCTGGTGCTGAATGCGGCTGATAGGATTGTTGCACAAGATATTGTAGTGAAATTGGCGAAGTTTAACATGACAATTCCGCTGGTCATCAAAGACTTAAGAGAAGAGGATAAATTCATTATCACTCTCTCATTAATAAAGAACATCGTCATCAAGTGTGAATCGACTCCTGGAGAGATAATCGAGAACCACCTTTTCACAGATAAATTTCGTATGGTTGTTGCAGTGCGCATTGGTAACAACAACATTGGAAAAAGTACAATTCTTAATCAAATTATGAAAAGGCAGGATATGTTTTCATCCTGCGTTGAACCGGGAAGTAGGCATGGGCGCTCCCAAACACTCGATGGGATGGTTGAGATGATTTGGTTAACGGAAGAAACTTGTAGCGATATGAGTTGGAAACTTACAATCTGTGAACAGTACAGAAGTCAACCACAAAAAGTCGTTCTTTTGGCGAATCTGCATGGCGATGCCCTGTTGCACATCGATGCAATTAAATATTTAGCAAAATTCTCGTCTTCATTTATCGTGTTCCAAATGCAGGAATGTTCGGAAGAGAAACTCATTCAGCTGAAAGAAATTATTTCTAGTAGCAACAGAGTCCATATTTTGGTCAACCCTGACCATAACGAAACGGATGAGTATGAAATCTTCACGGATGCGCTGACCAACCACGAAACCAAGGATACGTTGGTCCGAGTAATCGAACATTGCTTGGCGCAAAGGCCAATCGATGATACTGCTCATGTGGAACAAGCTTCAAGGCTTGACGGTGAAAGTCTTCTACGAGATTATGAAACCATAGATTGCCAACATGTAGATGCTATAATGAGATTTCTTCGCGAAAGTGACTATCTTAAGATCAAACAACAAATGAGAAATATTAAGGGAATTAAGTACAGCTCATGGCCACGGGAGCTGAAAACTCTGTGTCAGCTGTCAATGACCGTTTTTTGTCTTCCTTCGAAACAGGCAAAAAATTCGCTGATTTATTTAGAAAAGCAACTCTCCGAACTCTCGTATACGGCATCCGTCTCTGCTCAAACTGAAGTCCGCAAGGCAAACGAGAAATTGCGAAGTGTTGTCCAAGCTCCTAAGAAAACGAATGCTGAGAGCAAATTGGAGCATGAAAGAAAACTTAAAATAGCACGCAATGACTTGCAAAGAGCGATGCAACAAGTCGACGACCTTAACTTAGGACAAGAACATTTCTTTCGTGTTTTAGGACACGTCTACACTAAGAGCATGACGGATAGTGCCCTGAAAAATTTGTATAATTTGCAGAGCCTCCCTGATCATTTAGCTGAATTACTAGTAAGAGGACATGCCATAGAAATTCTGGATGGCGATTCAGGCGAAATTCAATCAATTTGGATTCAGGCTATATTTAATAGCGTTAAGAAGACAAAGCCGGACCTCAAAGTATTCGTGATTAGTATAATAGGGCTGCAGTCTTCTGGAAAATCGACTCTCTTAAATGCCATGTTTTCGTGTAGGTTTGCCGTTTCCGTGGGTCGATGCAGCCGCGGTCTCTTTATGAGAATGATTTTCCTCGACAAAGAGCTGCGCAAATCACACGGATTTGACTGCATTCTTTTGATAGACACCGAAGGTCTATGTTCACCAGAGAAAATGAATGACGAAAAATCGAGTCATAAAGATCGACTCATGGCAACGTTTGCAATGGGCATTAGTAATTTGACAATAGTAAACATTCTTGGTGAAGGAATGGTGGAAATGACCGAAATTTTGCAGATAGCTATAATAGCAATGGCACGACTAAGATCAGGCGGAATTAGACCAGATATTCTGATGGTTCAGCATTTGCAAGAACGAAATGTTGCAAAAATTGATCAGGCAAAGGGTCAGTTCTGTGAAGCAATAAACAATGCATTTGAACTAATCAGCAAGAATGATGTAGAAATTGGTTCCGCTTCGGCAGAATGTCTGGACGAATTAGTAACGCGCATTCATTCGGGGGACCTTTTCAAACATTTCGGAGCATTTAAGGATGGATCCAGTGTAAATTCGCCTCCGTCGGAAATTTACCATGACGACGTCGTTAATTTATACGAAATACTTCTGAAAAGAGCAAAAAACTGCAAAACCAAAACCACGTTTGAAATTTGGTTTCATCAATTTGAGAGTTACTGGAATTGCGTAAAAGGAGAAAACTTTGCTCTGAATTTTAAGAATGTCAAGCATCTTACAGAATTTCTCATCTTTGAAAAAAAAATTGCGAAAGTCAAGGAAGAAATTGACGTATCTATTCGCTTTCACCGGGAAGTATTTTAAAAAAAAATCAAAGAACTTATTGGTTCTTTGATATTAGACAAAAAGGAAACGAAAACTGATGGAATGCGAACGAAACTGTTCGAAACATTCGAAAATTTGTTGGCACAGATTCCGTATGAATGCTCTGGACAATATTTCTACTTCAATGAGCAATACGAAATAGGCATTGACTATGAAAGAAAAGTCGACTGTGATGCATGCAAAACATTTAAGACAAACTACGACAATCTTCTTTCTGCGATCTCGGAAACTGACTGGGAACGAGACGTGGCCAGTTCATTGAAAGAGTATCGTGATCGATTGATCAAAGTCTCTTTAAATATGCTGAGACAAACATTCGATGGATCAATTGTGAAGCAAGGCTACTTTTCAGAGTTTTCTGAATTAATCAACAAGGAATTAGAAGATGCACTGAGCGAGAGACCACATGGGCAATATTCGGAGGAAGAAAAAAACAGATTCGTTGTTAAAGTTTGGTCATCGTTGACAAAAATAGCTGCTTCGAAAGAAGTGGATCCCAATTTGAGAGAAGATTTTTGTCAAGCGATTACTACGGAATATGCTGGGACTGACATACCAGAACGATTCAAATCTTCACCGATTACTTTAGACAGCTTACTAGTGGAAGACGTAGTTAGGCTATCTTCAAAAGTCAAAGTCAGTTACTTTAAGAGAGCAGCTAATTGGTTAATTAGGTTGTCAAAAACGCAGAAAACTGACATTAGAAAATTGAATGAAAGGCAGATTATGAAGATGATTTCCAATTTGAACGAATCGATCACACGTGTTTTGATGGGCTATAATAATGACAGGCCGAAAGAAAAGGAGTTTAAACTTGAGATGGTCAGAGATATGAGAAATGCTTTTCTGAGACTAATTAAAGACTGCGAACAAGAATTCAACGTACAACTAAGTGACACATGCAAACGAGACCTTGAAATTTACACATTGCAGCAAATGAGCAATATGATTCCTGCCTCAAATGATATCTCCCATAAGATAAATCAGGTTTTGAACCGCGAATATGTACAAAATGGATTTTTGCCAGATATCCTGAAACAGTTTGAAGAAAGAATAACTGATAACTTCTTACTCAGTCTCAATGCCGGTAATTTCGAGAAACGACAGGACTTCGACTTCGCGTCTACATCATACAAAAAGGTTAGATGAAAAAGTCATGTACAGCTTAAAAGAAGAACTGGAATATCTTGTATCAACAGTTTTTAAAAATAGAGCTGATAATTGGAGTACAGTTGGCTTAAATTTTGAAGATGGAATGGTCAGTGAAATAAAAAACGGCTTTTCCAAACACAATAAAGTCATTCGAAAACAAGTGTGGATTGATGCTGCATGACAGTTTTAAGAGGCATCTAGAAATTTACACCTTACAAAATCTGAGAGACAAGATGATTGATCTGCAAATAATATGGAACAAAGAAAATAAACCCAGTGAAATCCTTGAACAAAAGCATCAAGATTACATACGTGAAATAACGACCAGGTTAAAGTTTGGATTTTCTGGCGCAGGCGAAGGAGTAATTGCTGCACAGGTACTGTGTAAATCTATAAAGGCAATTGCTACGCAGGAAGCATATTGGGTGAAAATCAAGACGGTAAAAGATGTGCCTTGGACAACAAATGCCGAAACAGTGCGATTGCAATATTTTCAACAATTAGCATCAGAGGTCGAAAAACGTGAAATCGAACGGGCTCTTGAACATTTTGACCACCCAAAGGCATCAATAGAGAAATGGTTTACAGAGGAGATCAATTCAATGCATGTAAAAGAAAGAGTGACTGAAGAATATGAGAAAACTTTAACGATTGAGTTAGAAGAAGCAATTCACAAAATTGAGAGAAGTTCCACAAAATCAGAAATTGACAAAATTGTTGAAGATTACATCAAGAACAGCGATGATCAGTATTACAGCAAGTCAAGTCTTAAAGATTTCGATACCGATACATTTAAGAGTACTTTAGCACGAGAATTAGAAAGATATAAAACTTCTAATGAATGGCGAAGTACAATTGTCCTTCAGTTTCTGAGGATTTGGTAATCATGGGAAGATTGGGTTGTACTGAAAGCTGCCATTGGTGCGGTGCTTTGTGTTGGGGTTCACGAGATCACAATATTGGCAAAGAAACCGGCAGAAAAATAGACGTTCATCACACATGTCATCAACCTGTTGGACTGAGAGGTACTAATAATCGAAAGACGAAAGAATTGACGGTTGAACCTTGTCATGCTTGGAAAGATACACAAAGAGTGTATTTTAGAGAGTTTCGCGACACTGATGACGGTGTGTTGTGGTCTACCGCTAAGGTCGAACATTTCAAAGATTGGAAATTTGCGGTGCACTGCACCACAGCGTTCGACGAATTGATGCGTTGGTTCTTCCAAGACCTTAACGAGGACATCGCAAAACGTCACAATTTATTGCCAGCTAACAAGAAAAAACTCAAAGAGTGCGCTTGCGAGAATCTGGATTTGGAAAAGATTTTAGAAATCGTTCGAAGCAAGATACAATAAAAATCTCGAATGTATTCTCTAATAGTGACACTAGGTCAGCAAAAAGTTACTCTGTAACCGGTCTTTTATTGAAATCGGCTCCCGATTGATGTGAACACTTATTTTAAGCAATTGCAATTTTGTTTTAAATTGAGGGTCTCTTTATTTCAAAATTGTTAAAGAAGTTCAAGATTAGAAATACTATTTGTGAATATATAAACATATAGACACATGGAAACATACTGTGAGTAAGCCTATATTCCGAATTATGTCAGGACAATCAATCTAAGCATACATATGGCATCGCTGTTACTACTACCAGTAGACCTACGCTGCTTCTTTATTTGCGTAGCATTTCAACCCGTCAACGTAATGCAGACACTAATTAGATTGCTTTTATACTTCGAAAATAAATATTCTTGATATTTTAATGCTCGTGTTATTTATGCACATTGATGCATATACTGTAGTCAATGTTCGACACGTTGTCGACACGTAGAAACATTTGTTAAAATTCATTTTTGAAAGTTTCGACATTTCAAGTGTTTCCTCATTTGTTCCTTTTATCTGCGTAAAGGTTTATTATTTTTCAAGAATTTCTATAGCGCCAATCAGGGTGCGATTTGTGACCTGGAGCAGTGGGGGGATATGTCGAGCTTGGGGGATGTAGTTGCTGGGGAAGTGTACCAGTGGGGGATGTAGTAGTTGGGGGATGTAGCAGTAGGAAGGATGCAGTTGGGGTGGGGAATCCCCCTTCCCTCCCTACAAATCGCGCCCTGGCGCCAATGATAATATTCAAGGCACCAATCGATGGTACTTCACCTCCATAGGGGCTGTCCATTAATTGCGTCAACAATTTAGGGGGTTTGAAAAAGTTTGACAGTTGTTGACAGGGGATGGGGGTAAAGAGAAGCTGACGTCAACAATTTCACTTTTTACAAATAATCAAAAATAGGTAATTTCAAGGAATACTATCTATTACAATGGAAAAAGCATGGCAAAAAAGGTAATCACCACCACATTTTGTCACTCGATGAGCAAAAAATGGAAAAACGTCATCACCGCAAAAATAATAACCTTGTTATTGGGACCTGTCATTGATCTGGGGGGGAGGTCAAACATTTTTGACATAATTATAGGGGGTAACTGAAAGTTGACAGTTGTTGACAAGAGGAGGGGCCAAAATTGTAAAAAAAAATTTGACATAATTAATGGACAGTCCTATATAGGCCCAGCACAGATCTTTCCGAAGTAAAATTTATCGTTGCACTAAACTCAGAAAATGTGTGGACATCCTCGTAAAAACTAACAAAAAAGGTAGCCCAGAAAATCTATCACTGCAATAAGCACAGAAAGTATTCATTTTAACACTGCACATTTTCAATCTATCGTGGCACATTTTGCATATCATTGCACGCTAAAAAAAGGCCCTGGCCTAGCAAAAGACCAGGCCAATTTCAGAGATCAATCAAAGTGGAAGTAGGAAGGCAGCTATGAAGACTATGAAAAATACCAATACTGTAGTACTATACTATTAATGCAAGACAAAACTCATTCTAAAAGTCTTACTTTATTCTGTAGACAAGGCACAGCAGGTCTCTGCATTTGAAAAATGCAGAGAACTAAAGAAAGTTACACTTTCTTCTTAAGAGTAAAGTGACCTGATTTTTTGAGGAAAACCGGACATCTTTGGGTTAGGGCTGTGATTACATAGAGTTAGGGTTAGAGTTTCATTATATGTGTATCCCATGGACCTAACACTATGGCTGTGCTGCATTACACGGTATGCAAAACAGCCTTCATTTGCAGTCAGCTGCTGTTCCGTTGCGCCCATTTGACGTCTCAAGAACTCGCTTTAGCTGCAAGGCAGGTCAATAATTCATAACGAACAATTTGCATAAGATTTTCCACTAGGAAGACTGCATCTCTCAGATAAATTATGTTATCAATTTCTTTACAGTTTCTGCATTGTTTTTCAAAACACAGATAGACAAATTCATGCACAACATATAAAGTTACATATTTTTTGAAACATGAATTATTTGCACGTAGGCCTATAGTGTATATTCATGTTGCTGTATTAGTTTATAGGCCTAAGTCTGTTCCCGTTACAGATTAGATCTACGAATATCAAGTGAATTTTTGTTTAAAATACTTTAAACTAGTGGGCACATTACATAAATAGGCCTAAGAAATTCACTTTAATAATCTAATTCATTTTCTGGACACATCAAGGTTCCTTACAGCAGTAACTTAGATTGGATTAATTAGTAATTGGACTTTTGTCAAAACAGTGGTTGTCAGTAGTACAGTACAATATTTGTGGGGTCAGTGCATAATTACGTAACACCGAAAATGTTCTATTTTGATCCACCACCCACTCTGTAACGATTTGTAACGTTTCATTAGACCAACCTGAGCAGTAGGTAGCAAATATTTTTACATAAACATCGACTGCAGCGCGAGGCACGGTTATAGATATGACGTCAATAATACGATAACGTAACAATCATATGGATATGACGTCATGAATATGATACACGCATATGAATATGACGTCATTAACACGATACGCGCTTATGGGTATGACGCCATTAATATTAATACGATAAGCGCATATAGATATGATGTCATTAATACGATACACGCATAATGATATGACGTCTTTAATAAACTGTCTCCCTGATGTTCGATGACAGATATTAACGTCAAACGTAACCTAGTG
The DNA here is from genome assembly GCA_018105865.1 of Metaphire vulgaris. Lineage (NCBI taxonomy): Eukaryota > Metazoa > Annelida > Clitellata > Crassiclitellata > Megascolecidae > Metaphire > Metaphire vulgaris. Next base: position 5,274,448 of record CM030837.1, on the reverse strand, counting down.
TAATAATGGCCACTATGCCCAAATCTATAGCTGTAGCTCTTTACCGTTGGTAAATCGGTTTTAAAAGCGTTACGTAACGTTAAACTTACACCCATTCACCCACCCACGTAACATTTCGTAACGTTTTCAAGGACCCCACCCTCCTGCGTTACGTAATTATGCAATGGCCCCTTGATAAGTGTACACTGCACAGTATAAAATTTTGGCGTCATTTGACTGAAAAACTAGTTCTGAGTCACCCAGTCTGCGAAACGCTCACCGAGGGGTCGAATTAGGTCGTCACATAACCTGTACCACCTTGATACAATGGCTCTAAAATATAACTACAATTCATGGGCCCTCTTTATATTGTGCACAACCTTTGACTATAGAATAACTGCAAACTGCAACATCTCAAATTACTGTTATCTGTGCAGATAAAATAACTGCTATAGTGCAACACACGCAAAATTGGCAGACAGATGTAAGGCACTGCCGACATTAGACCCTAAGTCACGAAAAATACAGTTATGTCAAAACGAATGAGACACAGAAGGGCACACAGACAAATAATAATAATAATAATAATAATAATAATAATAATAATAATAATAATAATAATAATAATAATAATAATAATAATAATAATAATAATAATAATAATAATAATAATAATAATAATAATAATAATAATAATAATAATAATAATAACGATCGCTAATTGGTAAGAACTCTGTGAAACCAGTCAAAATGAAGATGACAAATGTACGAAACAACATTGAATATCGTCAAATTAGAAAATTTACAAATAACGAGACGAAAATCGATAAGACAATTGATAGAAAACTGCCGATTGGCTTCAGGAGGACTTCTGCTGTGGCAATTAATTAATTGCTCAACGTCGGATGTCTTCGTTCGTTCGTAGGCGAGCCACGTACCGCGTGAGACGACGCAATCATTGCTCCGTCATCCGAGCGAGCGAGGAACCTCTGCTGTTGCTGTTGTTGGTCAGATGTTGTTTCAGTTAGTGTAGTGGTCGAACGAGCTGAGGTACTCCAGAGCAGCTCGATAGCAGAAGGTGTATTGCTCCTGAGGGATGAAACATATTCAGACGGAATCAGCGAAACAACGGATTACGAGCTCGACTCTATCACTCTCAATCCAATCCGATCCAATCCAAATGGCTATTTATATTGCGCCTGTGCGGATATCGTTTTCAAACGCATTACAGCGCTGACAAGTTTGTGACAGGCGGAGGGGTAAGGACCAGCGAGACGTCACACTATCTGTATCAATAAAACCTTAAACATACCTGATAGGAGGTATAGTAAAAGGTGTTTTTAATTTCTTCGTACAACCTTGGCAGACTTTCAAGACCGACATTTTCGTTTTCATTGACACGTCAAAGTTTTCGACAGCGTCTTTGACTCTGGCATTCGCCATGTTACAGGGCTATATGAATTGTCTTAAGATATATAAATAATACTTCAACACATTATGGCTATTAAGTTCAAGTTCCATTACTGTGCTACATATAAACACATATGTGTGCGAGCATTGCTTCTAGTACGAAAAAACATTGAATTGTCGTGACAATCCCATTCTGACTGAATGACAATCTGAATGACACAACTCCGAATGAGCTATTGAGTGACTAGATGAATAACTGCACGACTGACTGACTGACTGACTGACTGACTGACTGACTGACTGACTGGGTGAATGAAATGGTCAGCATGGATCTTGAGCTCACCTCCGACTGGACCATCGCCGGTCGCTGGGTCCTCAGCATCTTGACCGTTTGAAAGAGGTCGACCACTCCTTCGTATCGCATTCTCTCCAGGACTATGCTGAGCACAACGAAGACACCAGTCCTCCCAACACCCATGCTTTAAAACATTAAAAACACATCTACTGTACAATGTAGTTCCAATCCCGTCTTTTGCTAGTGTTAGGCCCCTGGCTCCTGGCGGCCTGAGGGGTCCCGGCGCGGGTGAAAAAAGTGTTTTTTTCTGGTGCTCGAAAAGCTGACGAGAAAAAAAGATCATCGCCGTTTTTGTGCTTGATCTTTCAAATAATTTATCCTCCAGAAGTACGATAAGCAAAAAAGCTCAAACATAAAAAGGCTGGAGCGCGCGGGACCCCGTAGATGCACGGGGCCCGGGGCACAGTGCCCAATTTCCAACAATAAAACGGGCCTGTTTAGTTCAACCATGAATGTAGACTCCAGGAATCGAAATCACTGGAACTCTGATAATTATGGAGGCATTGATGTCCATTCAATGTCGCTCCGAATTTCAGCATAACATTTTGAGGCGTTGGGCAACATTCTACAGAGATATGAACAATAATGTTGTTTTAAATCATTCTTTCTAATTTTTTTTAGAACAATGCGCCCATGGTGTAATTTCCGTTTGTTTATTAAAGGGGTGGGGGCTGACACCCCATGTCTTTACGGCAACGGTTGATGCCAGCTTTAGTGACACCTCTGATTAGACCCACGGTGGCTGAAAGCTTTATGGTCAGGATCGGATCTAGAGAGCTCGTTTTGACCGCCGACGATGAACTGACCTGCAGTGGACGACGATTGGTCCATCTTGACCGAACTGTTCCTTGGTCTTCTGGACATGTCCGATGAATTCGATGAACCCTTCGCCGGACGCTGGAACTCCTTGCTCCGGCCAATCGGTGAACTGGAACTGTCTAATGATGCGTGACTGACCGTCCTTAGAAGAAGAAGAAGCAACAACAGGATCTAATTTCTTTTACATAACTGGAAAGATTATATCGCTTGAAGATAATATCCGCTTTCGTAGTTTCTATAACCGGCGCTATAGAAACCTTCGTAGTTTTTATAATAATAATAATAATAATAATAATAATAATAATAATAATAATAATAATAATAATAATAATAATAATAATAATAATAATATTAATAATAATAATTATTATTATTATTATTATTATTTTTTATTATATATTATTATTATTGTAGCGAAACATTAAAATCGTTATCTGTAATAAAATATAAAAAGATAGTTTTAAGCGTTCTGATTGGTTGGCAGTTAGGTAGTTTAAAGCGTTCTGATTGGTTGCGTTAAGGAGCGTTCTGAAATTGTTTGGCTGTGTAGAGGGCGTTCTGATTGGTTGGCTGTGTTGAGCGTTCTGATTGGTTCAGAGTCCTATAAAAGCGTTCTAGATTGGTTGGCTGAATGAGCGTTCTGATTGGTCATTCTGGAAGTGGAATTGGATTGGTCGTTGCCCCGAGGGAAGGGCGAAGCCCCATCAAAAGAGCGACGCGAAGCGTTAGGAGGGAAGGACGTGGAAAGGCCCGGTAGATCGCTAGGTAGCGACTGAGGCGACGCGAAGAGCGAGGTAGAAGCGACAGAAGAGCAAGGAAGTACCGAACGAGATATCGAGGTAGTAGCGACGCTAAGATATTCGCCTCATGAGAGGTAGAGAGAGATAAAAGGAGAGAGAGGGAATCAGCCATATTAATAAGTTCTAGTTAAATTATTATCGAATACCCACCCGCCTTAATTGAAAGAAAGATAATTATTATTATCAGTCATCCTGGTAGATTATTATTATTATTATTATTAACATTATTATTATTATTATTACATTATGCCTATTTAAGCGCTCTTGACTCTAGCCTGCTAGTACAATAGCGCTATATAAATTAGCCTGTAACTAACTAACTAACCAACATGGTTGCTAACGCTCATCCAGTCATTCACAAAATGAAGAAACGGAATTTCTGAGGAAGTCAGAGGTGAACACAGGGTTTAATCTAGGCCTTTTCCGGGGAAGAATTGCCCTTTCTCCTGGAAAGTTCAAATTCCCCCAGGAAATTTTGGCATACTACGTCAACTAACAACAGCCCCTAGCAGAATTCCCCGGCTTTGTCAATCCCCCCTCCGACTTTGTCAGTTTCACCCCGGATTCCAGGAGTCTAGATTAAACACTGGGTGAACAACGTGCCCCAAGATCGCTACGCAGTGTTTAGGATCAGTTTCGCACCCGCTACTCTCCGGTTGCTTGCCCAGATTCCTACTGCTACTCCAGCGCCCCCCCCCCAAATGTAAAAATTAATTCGCCGAAGTTAATATGTTAATCTATAACTTCTGCATCTTTATAGTTTCTAGCACAACACACTATTTACAAGAAGAGGATCTAAAAAACCGAGACTCCGACCTAATTTCTCCCAAATTAAACTGCCTGGTTCCTGCTGTTAGTTCGCTTGGATCCTACGCTTTGTTTCGTTATACTACTGTAAGAATCGATACGCTTGATTTATGTAGCGCCATTGTTCAATAATTGGTTTCCTACTCTCGCATCGGTGACTTTGAATTCTCGGAGAACGTAGAGCGGCATGTTGTACTGAGCCATCGGATCGACGACGAAGTACCGGTACCTGGCTGAGCGTTCTTCCGGCCAGTACTGACTGCACTTCTCCTACAACGACAACGATCTCATTGGGGGAGGGGAGGACTGTTCTACTCCACTCATGGCACCTTTTGATGACCATTTACAATGCTTCCGGATACAAAGAGACAGGTCCGTCGGAACGAATTTTTACCAGTTGGTGCATTTTGTTGGCCATTTGGAAAATTGATAGGTTTTTAGCTGTCCCTTCTTATAAATTCGACGCAAGGGTTGAATTGCAGCCATAGCTTTGCCCCCTTAAGGGGTGCAGTGTACCCCCTAAGTTTTTCCAGGGAGCACAGCTGCACCCTTGCACCCCAGTTCCGACGGGTCTTTGAAAGAAACATCGTACCGAATGGCATGTTCAATTAGCGAGCGATCATCAGTTAACACCCAAATAGGAATAAACTGCTAATCTGAAAAAAGCGTCGTAGGCTCAACGACCGTATAGGAAAACTGAAGGGCAGACGCCCTCAATGTTTTTACGGCATCGGCTGAATGAGAACGGCTGACAGCCCTTCGTCTCACCGCCTTTCCGTCGACCGAGTAAGTGCCCAGATGTAGGCCCCCACTACTCACTACCAGGCAGTGGCGGCTCCGCAGGGCGGGGGCCCCGTGCCCCTCTATTCAGTGCCTGCCCCCTATTGCCCCCCTGTTGGGACCCTATAATTAATACTACATACCTAACAACAAATGGTTGGACCCCATGCATGATTAGAAGTTGCCGCCCCAACGCCCCCCTCCCCCACTTTCCAAATCCTGAAGAGCCACTGCTACCAGGTGAGCATCTGGATCAGAATCAACGGAAGTTGTCTATACACTGTAGTCTAGCGGCCGAGGTTTGAATTTCGGATCATACGACACAGAAATAGACAGACGGGCTCAGATGCCTGTTATTGGTGCACGGCATCACTGAGTCATTCGTGCTCTATGTTACTGAAACGGATGGACTGAGCGCCTGCGTCGGTCGTTACCCTGCCCAGTTCCTTGAGTTTCGTGAGCATGACGATGATGTTGCAGTTGTGTTCCCAGAGCATTCGCCAAAAGTCTTCCGTTGTGTCGGCCATTGGACCTTGGGTGGCAATGTAAGTTTTGCGGAATCGATAACCCTACGAAGACAACGACAAACCAGCTAACTAACTGGCCAGTAACTAACCTTGACATTGGGGATTTTGAAATCTTTGAGGTCTGAGTCTCCACACTTTGTACAAGATCAACATAAAAAATTTTGAGGGGAATTTTATAACGAATTATAGGGCCTAGAGAACGCTAACTGACGGTTCGTTTGTACAAGATCAGAAAACAATCGGTACAAATTATACAGAAACGCACCGATTCTCTTTAGGCCTAATCAACCTTTCGTCAAATTGTAAAAAAATAGCATTTCGCATCGGATATGTCAAGCCCACTATAATCAACGATCTGATACTCAAACATTCAATCGATTCAAGTTGATAAGAAAGCGTCGCTGAAAATCGCCTTTAAAACAAATTGGTGATTTTGAACACAATCAAGATGCATCTTTGCTTAGCACATATATTCTGGGCCTACTACAATGTAACCCCATTCTAGCTTGGCTTCAAGCTCAGTAGAGTAAATATACTGTGTGCCATTATGATCCCAGTAAAGCTAAGATCTAATAATAATAATAATAATAATAATAATAATAATAATAATAATAATAAGTTAGACTGTTGACGGTGTGTCCATAATAAACCAATAGGACATGGACCGACCCATTTAGGGTAAAAAGCATTTAACGTCTCGTTGATTTATATAGCGCTTTCGAAATAGTACCGTAGTAACTGCTTATTATTAGGTGTTTAATCCATGTTTTAAATAGATATAACACAGAAGTAAGCGGTCGGTCATGAGCAATGGTGCTAACCTGGTCAGAAATACGGTCATGTCCTAGTTGTCCTATGCTTGGACTCTGACGATTGTATTAATATTATAGCCAAAACAACCATGTCGACAGCCATAAGGACATGACCTGTGCAAAAAATATTCATGTCAGGACATGACGACATGTGTCGTGTTTGCGCCCGATGGTCAGGAGGGGTCTGTCCGTGGCAACAGAAGCCAGCTATTGGGGTCGCGTAGTTTCCTTGACTCTGACTTACGTCTATGAAGTTGGCGTTGATGTAATCTGATCCTTCGACGCCGCGTATCGGCTGCAGGCAAACACGCGTCGATTCATCTGTGGAAACAACGTCCGTTGAAAGAACAACCATTATTATTATTATTATGAAATTGCAAATCATTGATCATTATAATTTATCATTGTAAGGGGCTCTGGACTCTATAACACATTAATTAGCTCAGAGGGCTCATTGAAGTAGCGGTAAAATTCTAGATAATTCTAGATATAATTGATCAAATCATTATTATTATTATTATTATTATTATTATTATTATTATTTTATTATTATTATTATTATTATTATTATTATTATTATTATTATTATTATTGCTATCATTATTTATTATTATTGCTATTATTATTATTGTTATTATTATTATTATATTTATTACTATTATTATTACTACTACTACAGTACTACTACTACTACTACTACTACTACTACTACTACTACTACTACTACTACTACTACTACTACTACTACTTGAAACCATTACCCTCAGGTTGCGCGGCTAGAATTTTACCGCTACTTCAATGAGCCCTCTGAGTTAATTAATGTGCTATAGAGTCCAGAGCCCCTTACAAAACATGATTTGTGCACTATGGAGATGGAACTTATACACTGACCAGAGGTCGTAGCAAAGAAGAGTCTGACCTGAAGAAATCCTTCTGATTGGGAGATATTCCGTAATGAAGCCTAACCAACGGCAGATTATGGTCATAGAGCGATTTATTGAATATATCAGCTTGGACCAATTATTCGTAGGCGCAAACTTCAATTAGGCTGCCTGGCTCGAGCCCCATCCCCCACCCGAACGCACACATTTTTAGAGGCTAGGATAGGCCGCTAGGGTACAGAGACCGTGTCCCACTTTTTCATCCAAGTTTACGCAATGCAATGCAGACCACTTCCAGACTAAT